>QFET01011222.1:0-10532 GCA_003316355.1 Tuber calosporum | reverse complement strand
ACCTGTGAGTCACACAACCTCTATGACTCATAGTTAGTTATAGTATGAAATCCATCAGCAGACTTGTCTGGGTCAACTGTGCTGCGTGCCAACCAATCATAACTCATAAAATAAGTCCTGTGCCTTAAAGTGGTCACATGCGTGAAACCCATGACTCATAGTGTGAGTCATGTGCGAAAATCATTACATCATATGACTTACAAATGTGAGTCATGCGCACGATCAACCAATCACAACATAACAATAATTGCACAAGTGTGCATCATGTGAAACCCCATGACTTCTAATGAGTCATAGTGCGAAATATAACACCCTTGTAACTCATAACTATGAGTCATGCGAAATCCTGCTTTGCTTAGTCACCAATCATGATATTAGCTCCTCTCTCCCTTAAGCCTGAGTCCCTTCAGGCTTAACGTTCCATAATTGTCAGGCTTTCTCCAAACCTGCGCAATTCCTTTTTAAATTTCCGAACTTGATGTTCAGCCGACTGGTAGTTCCTCTGGACTTCCTCCAAGGTGGTGTGTGCCTCCCTAATAGTCCGGTCCCGGTCATCAATCATTCTCTGATATGTCCGCATATTAGTTCTTTGAGCCTCAATTGTGGCTTCGGCGGTGCCAAGTTGTTCTCGTAGCCCTTACAACTGTCGTTGCAAACGCTCTTCGTCGGGGATTGTCTCGATTTCGGTTTTTTTGCCCCCCTCTCCCTTCAACAGTGTCCTCACATTTGTTTTTCTTTTCCTAATACGTGCATTGTTTTCCGTAAGGGGTGCCGCTTCCCCTGTTCTTCTTGGGTAAAACCCAGCATCAATTTTGTCTTGTATGTGAGTACGACAAGTGTCCTTGAAACAGTGTTTCCAGGATGTCTGCTTGTGTAGTCGTTGCGGTTTGCGCAACTTGGGCTGTCGTGGAAACCAATTGCTTCGTTCCTTACCGTGTAACTGAGTGTTGCAGTAATCATCGTAACAGGCAGTCCACGAAAGAGCGTTGTGTGCTGCCTGCTTTTCCCTTTCTTCCTGAGTAGCCGATGGCGGGCTGGTAGGTGGAGTAGCCCTGGTGCTATCGCCCTAGCCTTCGTCTGGACCAATTGGGGTTGGGTCTTGCCTTGTGGGTTCGATTTTGACTGTAACCCACACGGGGTTTTCTTGGGTACTGCTGATGGAAACGTTCCATGGCGATGCTGGCATTGTTGAAGTTCTCCGCAGGGTACCAAGTTTTGTCGTGTTCTGGTAAGTAGCCTGTCCACTTGGCTATGTATTGTAGGCCTTTTCGGTTTATGCGTGAATCGATGATTTCTATGAGTTCGTACTCTCTTTCTCCTTCTATCTCGCTTGGAGGTGGTGGTGATTGCTTTTGTGAGGGAAACTGATTGTCTGGGTATCGTTCGAGGACTGAGATGTGGAAGGTGTTGTGGACCTTCATCTGTCGGGGCAAGGCCAATTTATAGCCACTTGTGCCCACCTTCGTAAGGATCTTGAATGGTCCGATTTTCTTGTAATCCAGCTTCTTGCATGGTCTTGTGGTCCTTATATTCCTTGGCAATAACCAGACCATGTTGCCTGACTGGAGATTCGGATCGGATATACAGTGTCGATCGTAGTTTTCTTTTTGTCGTAATTGTGCACAGACCATTTCCTGACGTAGGATACTGTGCAGCTCACCCATCTCTTCCTTTTCCGTGGTTTCCTTTGGTATCATGTGGCCTATCTCCTCATGTTCCAGATGTTGTCCGTAGTTTGCGTAGAGGGGTGTGGTCTTAATAGTGTCCTGTCTTCCATTGTTGTATGCAAATTCCGCTAATAGTAGTAATTCCGCCCAGTTATCTTGCTGATAGTTGACATAGGCCCTTAGGTATTATTCCAGTATTCCGTTCGTCCTTTCGGTTTATCCGTCCGTTTGTGGATGGAAGGCGGTGTTCATTCTTCGTTCAATCCCATGGGATTTTGTAGTCTCTTTGCATAGGTCTGATGTAAATAGTGTTCCTCTATCGGTGATGATATCTTGTGGTAGTCCATGGAGTCGGAATATTTCCCATAGGAATATCTTGACAAAATCTTTGGTGTTCATATCCTTGTTGCAGGGTATGAATTGGCTCATTTTTGTCAAGCGGTCAATGACTACCAGGATGGCGTCATAATCGACTGATTTCGGCAGGTCCATGATGAAGTCCTTTGCTATCGATTTCCATGGTCGGTGTGGTCCCTCGTTTGGTTGTAGCAGTCCGTAGGGCGCGTGCCTTATCGCTTTCGTTCTTTAGCATGTATCGCAAATCTTAACATATATCTTTATGTCATCCCGCATCTTTGGCCAATAATATTGTCGGGATAGTAGTTGCGTAGTTTTGCTGGTTCCGCCATGCCCAACTGCTGGGTTATCGTGATTTTGTCGTAAGACTTGGGTTCTGATCTCTTTATGTTCTGGCACCCAAATCTTTCCTTGATGCCATAGGCATCCTTCCTTCCATTCACATGCCCCTAGAGCCACTCCTTTCATTTCTTTCTCTCCTTTCCTCAGGGCTTCCTGGATTGCTCTTATCTGTCTGTCTTTTGTGCTTGCTTCTTGGATCCCAAAATCTTCAGCGACAAACTTGGCCACTTCCATGGCTTCGAAGTATTGTTCTTTTCAGAGTAGGATCCTTTGTTTTTGTTGGATTCTCTAGTCGTTCTTTTTTGGGACATCTTCTGCTCTCCTAGTAATTGCATCTGGTTTGCCCCCTTCCTTCCTGGGTCGGTATTGTATTTTGATATCGTATTGACTGAGGGTCTCGCTCAATCGGATTTGGCTGTCGTTGAGCTCTTTTGTCGTGTTAAATGGTACCAGGTTCTTATAGTCTGTGAAGACCACGACCTGGTGTCTGCTTCCTTTTGCATATCTTCTCCATTCTTTCAAGGCTTGGACAATGGCTAAGAGCTCTTTGTCGTGGATATCGTAGTTGCCTTCTGTGGGCGTCATTGTTTTTGACCGGTATGCCACTGGCCTCCATTTTCCATCGCTCCCTTTCTGTGATAGAATGCCTGAGCATACATATTTTGAAGCGTCGGTCTCGATCATGATTTCCTTGTTTGGATCGTAGTGTACCAGTAGTGGGGTGGAAGTAAGTCGACTGCGCAATTCATTGAATGCTTTTTGTTGGTTCTCAGTCCAGTTCCATTTGCAGTCCTTCTTCGTCAGTTGATAGAGTGGTTTAGCTATACGACTAAAGCCCTCTCTGAATTGTCGATAGAAGCTGCAGAATCCCATAAAGCACTGTATTCCTTTCTTGCTTTCGGGTGGTTTCCATTACCATATTGCTTTTGTTTTGATAGGATCAACTGTCACGATTGGTGACTAAGCAAGGCAGAATTTCACATGACTCATAGTTATGAGTCACAAGGTTGTTATATTTCGCACTATGACTCATTAGAAGTCATGGGGTTTCACATGATGCACACTTGTGCAATCATTGTTATGTTGTGATTGGTTGATCGTGCGCATGACTCACATTTGTGAGTCATATGATGTAATGATTTTCGCACATGACTCACACTATGAGTCATGGGTTTCGTGCATGTGACCACTTTAGGGCACATGACTTATTATATGAGTTATGATTGGTTGGCGCGCGGCGCAGTTGACTCAGAGGAGTCAGCTGATGGATTTCATACTATGACTCACTATGAGTCATAGAGGTCGTGTGACTCACAGGTATGAGTCACCAGGAATAGGGTTGAGGGAAGAGTGCCTATATAAGGACCTCTAGGCGACCTGTAGTTAGGACTCATCACGCAACCATCGAAGTTCTTTCCTATACAATTACTTTACCTCTTTACCGTTCCATTCCCCTATTGGCGTTGTGCGATAGGAACCATAGGGTTCAGCTATCAAGACAACGTAGGCATAGGCCTAAGAGCAATAGTGGAACTCCGCCTAGTACTACTCGTTGCAATAGTACTCCTACCCTGGTGGCTGAGATTAGCACCACGCCCCGTACCGGATTATTACCGCGGCCCTGTCATATTCATCCCACCCAAAGAGAAGTAGTTACCTGTTGCAAAACCAGCTTACAGCATAGGATCGTAACATTTGGTTGCGTCACCTAAGCAACATCCAACTACAAAACGGCAGACTCTACAGACAACGACATCGACCTTTCTGAGGGCGAAATCGATACCTCAACACTTGACCCGGCACTTGAAGAAGCAATTAGCACAAACCTATCCAGAAGCCAGTTACAAAGAACCAAAAGTCCGGTGACCCCTGAGCCGGCCTCACCAACAGGATCTCTGGAACCAGAAACCCCAAGACCAGAAAGGATGTCAGCATCGGGACCAGCAACTGCCGGTGGAGGAGCAGGAATTCAACCAGCAGGATTTACAACTGCACAGTTCCAAGAGATCCTGACTCTGATAAACAACCAGCGAGAAACAACCAACAACTGGATCAAAGTCGAGAAACCTCCTACCTTCTCTGGAACAAGTACCAAACTATGAACCTTCTTAGTGCAATGCCAACTATACTTTGAAGCGACACAAGAAACACGACATACGGAACGCATCATCTACGTCAAAAGCTTGTTAAGTGATGCAGCAGTAAGCTAGATAACCCCATTTGCAGAAGGACGCAAGCCGGAGTCATGGACTACATATGAAGATTTCACTACAGCCCTCAAAGACCAGTTTGGGGATATGGATGCAGAAAATGCAGCTAGGACAAAACTCGACCGCCTGAGGCAAGGCAAGGAACCAGTCACGGAATACTGGAATGACTTTCGCCTCACAGCTACAGAGGCGAATGAGGATGATGGTACACTAAGACTCCAATTCCTTAAAGGAATTAACCGAACGCTGCAGGATGCATGGGCAGCGGACCACATGGTAGCGGCAAATGTTGATGCCCTTGCAGCCTGGGCAATCGAAAAAGAAAACCGGATCAACATGATCAAGCACCTTCAAGGAAACAACAGTACCTTTATCCAACAACAGGAAACGCCCAGGAACAGTAACGGAACCTGGAAGTCGAGCAACACTAAGGAAACCCGAGGCGACCCAATGGACCTGGATGCTACTAGAAGGCGTCCACGACTAAACCTCTCACAAGTAGGGTTCACAAGAAGAAGGGACAACAACCTATGCCTAGGATGCGGCAGACCTGGGCACAGACTCAGTAATTGCCGAAATGCAAGAGATGAGAAGGACTATACTAGGCAGTTCAACAGCAAGACCAACAATACTCGCTGGACACCACGAACCAACCTACACAAAATGGAGATCTGAGAAACACCTGAAGAGTCGGGAAACGAAGAAAGTCCCCAGTAAGAGATGGGCTGCCGGACAACAAAACCAAAACCATCGGAATCGACAACATCTACATGGCACTTACAAATACAGAAACATTGGAACAAGAAACAGACCATGCCATGCTCAAAATGCGCTTACATGGCAAGGACAAGACAGTCATCATCAACGGCATGATTGACTCGGGCGCTACAGAAAACTTTATTGACAAGGAATTCAGCAACAAACACGGCATATGAACAAAGAAAGCGAAAGAAATACGGGAAATCTACCTTGCGGACGGAGAGCCGAGCGCTATGGGACCAATTACCCATATAGCGGAAGTACCTATGGACATCGGCAGCCATAGGGAAGTGGCAACCTTCCAAATCGCAGATCTACCCAACCATGAGGCAGTGCTAGGGCTGCCATAGTTAAGAAGACACAACCCCAAGATCGATTGGGAAAACAATAAGATCACGTTCGATAGTGAGTGGTGTACCAGAGTATACCTCGAAAGCTCGCCAGCAGTGGACTTAGTCCCTGAATCGGAAGCCTTGGAAGAGACCTTGGAGATACAGTTCTCCACGATCAAGGCCAAGGATGTCCATAATCTCAAAATCCAAAGATTGAGCAATACGGCCACACTCCCTACCCAGGGGTCAGCCAAGGCTGCAGGATATGACATATATGCAGACGAGAGAATTACGATACCGGCAAAAGAACAAGGAATCGTCAATACCGTGATAGCTATGGGACTACCAGAAGGCACCTACGGGCGGGTGGCTCCGCGCAGTGGATTGGCAATTAAACACCAACTTACTGTCAATGCGGGAGTAATCGCCGCCGACTACACAGGTGAAGTCAAGGTGGTCCTGGTCAACCTGGGAAAGGACAGTTACATAGTTGAGCCGGGAGACCGCATTGCACAGTTGATATGCGAAAAGATTGTCATAGGACAATGCGAAGAAGTGGAGCAAGTGGCTCCTACTAGGAGAGGCGCAGCAGGGTTTGGAAGTACGGACCACCCAAAACGCCCAAAGATTGAGAATAATGAGATCTCCGCTGCGTTATTCGGAAAGTTCTACCGCAGAGGCGAAGTCACAGGAATCCTCAAGTGGGATTATAAGACGAACGAACCTACCAGGATCGTAAGGATCAATGTCAGCACCGAATTGGCTATCAAGGCCAAGAAAGGACAAGAAAAAGACAAAACCAGAAACATTGTGCCAAGAGAATACCACCAGTACCTGGACATGTTTAAGGAAGAGGAAGAAACTCGGCTACCACCCCACCGACCAAAGATTGACTTGGATATCAACCTCAAAAAAGGAGAAACAGTACCAGCAAGAAAGCTATACCCATTGGGCGAAAAAGAGCTGGAAGAACTACGAGAATACATCAGGGTCAATAAGAACCGGGGCTGGATTCGAGACTCTTATGCAAACAGGGTATCACCAATCCGGTTTGTTAAGAAAAAAGACGGCAAGCTTAGGCTATGCGTGGACTACCGAGGGCTCAACGAAGTCACCAAACGAGACCGATATCCCCTACCACTGATAGGAGAAGCCCTCGATAGGCTGAGAGGAGCCAAGTTCTTTGCTAAACTAGACATCCGAAATGCATATCACAACATCAGAATCAAACACGGAGACGAAAGGAAAATTACCTTTACCACCAAATACGGCATATACGAATACACGGTCATGCCATTCGGACTCAAAAATACGCACCTGCAGCGTTTCAGCGATGGGTCAATAGGATTCTCAGCAGGTTCTGGATATCAGTTGTATCGTCTATTTATATGATATTCTGATATATTCAGAAAACCTGGAACAACACCGAACCCATGTCAGGATGATTATGGAAGCCGTGAGAAAAGAAGGGCTGACACTGAAGCCATCGAAGTGCGAATTTCACAAGGAACGAACCGAATACCTAGGCTTAATCTTCGACAAGGACGGAGTCAGCATTGATCCTATCAAAACAAAAGCAATATGGGAATGGAAACCACCCGAAAGCAAGAAAGGAATACAGTGCTTTATGGGATTCTGCAACTTCTATCGACGATTCATAGAAGGGTTTAGTCGGATAGCTAAACCACTCTATCACCTGACAAAGAAGGACTGCAAATGGAACTGGACCGAGAACCAACAAAAAGCGTACAATGAATTGCGCAGGCGACTTACTTCAGCCCCACCCCTGGTACACTACGATCCAACCAAGGAAATCATGATTGAGACCGACACTTCATAATATGTATGCACAGGCATTTTATCACAGAAGGGGAGCTATAGAAAATGGAGGCCAGTGGCATACCGGTCAAAAACAATGACGCCCGCAGAATGCAACTACGATATCCACGACCAAGAGCTCTTAGCCATTGTCCAAGCGTTAAAAGAATGTAGAAGATATGCAAAAGGAAGCAGACACCAGGTCCTGGTCCTCACAAACCATAAGACCCTGGTGCCATTTACCACGACAAAAGAGCTTAACGACAGACAAATCCGATGGAGCGAGACCCTCAGTTAATACGATATCAAAATACAATACCGACCCAGGAAGGAAGGGGGCAAACCAGATGCCCTTACTAGGAGAGCAGAAGATGTCCCAAAAAAGAACGATGAGAGGATCCCAGAAAAACAAAGGATCCTACTCCCAAAAGAACAATACTTCGAAGCCATGGAAGTGGTCAAGTTTGTCGCTGAAGAATTTGGCATCCGAGAAGCAAGCACGAAAGACAGACAGATAAGAGCAATCCAGGAAGCCCTTAGGAAAGGAGAGAAAGAAATAAAAGGAGTGGCTCTAGGGGCATGTGAATGGAAGTAAGGATGCCTATGGCATCAAGGAAAGATTTGGGTACCGGAACACGAAGAGATCAGAACTCAAGTCATACGACAAAATCACGATAACCCTGCAGTTGGGCATGGCGGAACCAGCAAAACTACGGAACTACTATTCCGACAATATTATTAGCAAAACATGCGAGACGACATAAAGAGATATGTCAAGAATTGCGATACATGCCAAAGAACGAAAGCGATAAGGCACGCGCCCTACGGACTACGACAACCAAAC
This sequence comes from Tuber calosporum, assembly GCA_003316355.1. Lineage (NCBI taxonomy): Eukaryota > Fungi > Ascomycota > Pezizomycetes > Pezizales > Tuberaceae > Tuber > Tuber calosporum. The sequence goes on along the minus strand of QFET01011222.1, from coordinate 2,203 downwards.
AAGGCGCCACACAAAGCATGGAAATCGATAGCAATGGACTTCATCACGGACCTGCCGAAATCAGACGATTATGACGCCATCCTGGTGGTCATCGACCGCTTAACAAAAATGAGCCATTTCATACCCTGCAACAAGGATATGAACACCCTAGAATTTGTCCAGATATTCCCACGGGAAATATTGCGACTCTATGGACTACCACAAGATATCATCACTGATAGAGGAACGCTATTTACATCAGACTTGTGGAAGGAGACTACAAAATACCTTGGAATTGAACGAAGAATGAGCACCGCCTTCCATCCACAAACGGGCGGACAGACCGAAAGGACGAACGGAATACTGGAACAATACTTAAGGGACTATATCAACTATCAGCAAGATAACTGGGCGGAATTACTACCATTAGCGGAATTTGCATACAACAATGGAAAATAGGAAACCATTAAAACCACACCCTTCTACGCAAACTACGGACAACATCTGGAACATGGGGCGATAGGCCACATGATACCAAAGGAAACTACGAAAAAGGAAGAGATGGGTCAGCTGCACACTATCCTACATCAGGAGATAGTCTGTGCACAATTACGACAAAAAGAAAACTACGATCAACACCGCAAACCCGATCCGAATCTCCAGTCAGGCGACATGATCTGGTTACTACTAAGGAATATAAGGACCACAAGACCATGCAAGAAGCTGGACTACGAGAAAATCGGACCATTCAAGATCTTTACGAAGGTGGGCACAAGTGCCTATAAATTAGCCTTGCCCCAACAGATGAAGGTCCACAACACCTTTCACATCTCACTCCTCGAACCATACCAAGACAATCAGTTCCCCTCACAAAAGCAATCACCACCACGTCCAATCAAGATAGAAGGAGAAAGCGAGTACGAACTTGAAGAAATCATTGATTCACGCATACACTGAAAACGCCTACGATACAGAGTCAAGTGGACTGGCTACTCACCAGAATACGACAAAACTTGGTACCCCGCGGAAAACTTCAACAATGCCAGCATCGCCATTGAACGTTTCCATCAGCAGTACCCAAGAAAACCCCGTGTGGGTTACAGTCAAAATCGAATCCACGAGGCAAGACCCAATGCCATCGGGTCCAGACGAAGGCTAGGGCGATAGCCCCAGGGCTACTACCCCTACCAGCCCGCCATACGCTACTCAGGAAGAAAGGGAAAATCAGGCAGCACACAACGCTCTTTCGTGGACTGCCTGTTACGATGATTCCTGCAACACTCATTTACGCGACAAGGAAGGAAGCAATTGGTTTCCACGATAGCCAAAGTTGCGCAAACCGCAACAACCACACAAGGAGACAGGCTGGAAACACTGTTTCAAGGACACTTGTCGTACTCACAGACACGACAAAATCGAGGCTGGGTTTTACCCAAGACGAACCGGGGAAGCGGCACCCCTTACGGAAAACGATGCACGTATTAGGAAAAGAAAAACAACTGTGAGGACACAGTTGAAGGGAGAGGAGGGCGAAAAAAGCGAAATCGAGACGATCCCCGACGAAGAGAGTTTGTAACGACAGTTGCAAGGGCTACGAGAACAACTTGGCACCGCCGAAGCCACAATCGAGGCCCAAAGAACATATATGCGGACATATCAGAGATTTATTGATGACCGGGACCGGACTATTAGGGCGGCACACACCACCTTAGAGGAAGTCCGGAGGAACTACCAGTCGGCCGAACATCAAGTTCGCATATTGAATAAGGAACTGTGCAGGTTTGGAGAAAGCCTAACGAAGATGGGACGTTAAGCCTGAAGGGACTCAGGCTTAAGGGAGAGGGGAGCTAATGTCACGATTGGTGACTAAGCAAGGCAGAATTTCGCATGACTCATAGTTATGAGTCACAAGGTTGTTATATTTCGCACTATGACTCATTAGAAGTCATGGGGTTTCACATGATGCACACTTGTGCAATCATTGTTATGTTATGATTGGTTGATCGTGCGCATGACTCACATTTGTGAGTCATATGATGTAATGATTTTCGCACATGACTCACACTATGAGTCATGGGTTTCACGCATGTGACCACTTTAAGGCACATGACTTATTTTATGAGTTATGATTGGTTGGCCGCAGCGCAGTTGACCCAGAGAAGTCAGCTGATGGATTTCATACTATAACTAACTATGAGTCATAGAGGTTGTGTGACTCACAGGT
>QFET01011210.1:0-16530 GCA_003316355.1 Tuber calosporum | reverse complement strand
AAACTATTGGACTTGGAGTAGTCGCAATAGTAGTGAGCAAGTGTCTTGATAGACTGAATAATATATCGTTGCCGGTTGCGCGATATAGATAGTCGAACCTTAACAATGACACATACTGAACCTAACTCTCTGTCTAACCAGGTCTCTCCTGGACCCCTGGTCTAACCTATTCTTAAGTATCTTGTAAATTCCAAAAGAACTCTGTAGATAGTATTAGGATAGAGGTAGAAGGGCTGATGGATGGGTCTTTAATAGACAAAGTAAAGGGTATGGAACCAATAGAGTGACTGTTCATCCTGTAGTATTAAAGAGGATAGTCCTGTGAGGCTTGGGAGTCGGAATCCTTAAGGGATTGCAGACTGTTTAAATATAAAAGATAGCAACTAGGAAGATTATTAAAAGCACTAACATCCTGTGCAACAAGCATGCGAAGAGAGGCAGCATAATAAGGTAACCAAATTCCGAAAACTAAGGTTAAAAGCGATATGATAGAATTAACAAAACAAGTATTGTAATCCAAACAAGGAAGAATAAGAGATCACTAATAAAATACAAATCCAGTAGGTATAGCTGGAGGATAGCGATACCCAAATGGGTAGAAGCAAGGAAGGGGTAATGATAAGCAAAACAAGGAAAGAATAACCAGTTAGGAAGTTATAACCAAGTAGGGAGGGATAACCAAATAGTAACTCAAACCAGGTATAAACCCAAATAAGTAATAACCAACATCAAGTCTGTAGTAATAGTAGAACTATGGAAGGATTCTATTGCAGAACAAGTTTTCACTATTTATGGTTTACCTGCCCAGAGAGTCTCAGACTGAGACTCCAATTTTACCTTACACTTTTGGACACAGCTTATTGCAAATCCAAATGTTGATCTCAACATGGCTACAGCTTACCATCACCAAACCAATGGACAAACTGTGCACAGAATCAGAACTGTTCGGCAATCCCTTAGAAATTATGTTGGACCTAAAAAAACCAAGTAGGTTTGCCACCTACCTCATATTCAGACTGCAATCAATGCAGCACTTAGCGATAGCATAAAACTCTCCCCCTTCAACATCACCTTTGACAAACAACCAAACCTCCTCCCTCGCATCAGAGCTGTCTCCACTTCAGTACCACAGTTGACAAGATTACTCACCAAATCATAAAGAAGTAGCAACTCACCAGAAATGAACTCGAGAAGGTCAGAGGACGCTAAACTACCTTCAGCGAAAACAGAAGAAAGGATGTACACCCTATCATGTCAATCCAACCAGAAGATATTCTCCTGTCAGCATCCTATGTCCATAAGATTAGATGAAATCACAAGCTAGTAGTACCTTAGTTTAGACCTTGCTCAGTGAGTGAATACCTGACAGACATAACTACAAACTCATACTCCAATCAGTTATAGCTGGAATCTACCCATGGATCTATTAAGGTCATCTTCACATTTACCCAAGACCAAACTCCTCTGCCTTTCTAGGAATATCTCAACCCATATCGAAAGAGCCTGTCACTATTGATGCGGGTTGACAAGAGTAATGGGAAATAGAAAAGATACTGAAAAATCAAATCAATCGCAGAATGAGACAGTTCTTGATCCATTGTAAAGGCTATGATGAAGAAGTAGAAGCAACCTGGAAACCCTTCTACAACCTTGAAGGTGCCAGCACCCTCATCAGATCTTACTGGTTTAATACATACAATGAATCTATCCCGTTCAGACCCCCATGGTCATAGGGCAAGACTTTCCCAGCCTAGATACTTTATATACTGGACATCCCCCCTACTTACCTGAGCTTAACCCTGATGGATTTTGGAAACCTCATGAAGACTCAGACAACTCAGAAACAGATACCAGCACAACACTCTCCACCTTGGATGAATATGAGATGGAAGGATAACAGTTCATTGGTATTATCTTCATTACTATAGGCCTAATAAATGTGAAAGGTCTTGACACCAGTAATGGATATATATTTACTGATAAAAGTTATATGTTTGAAATTAAGTAGAATGCTATAGAGGCAGATTGGTTATTAATTCCTTTAGGATATTCATTATTCTGTTTGTTTGATTAAATTACTTTTAAGGAGAATGTAACGGAATCCGAGTATGTGTCGACTATTACTGTAAAGCCTCCCTAGGTGTATCAGGCACCAAGAGGAATGGGTCACATTAAAGTATAACGATAGTAACTCAGATCCCAAACTGTCTGGACTTCAAGTGAGTATTACTAGTGGAGATCTCGATTAGTTATTTAACAGCCATTGATTACTATATTGCCAGCTTCACTAAGTCCTAAGCTTACTTTGTATGGTTTAGTACGAACTGAAAAGAAGTAACTGCTCAACCAAGTATATTGAAACTCTGTCCGTCGAAGTCTGCCCTGTCTAAGCTCCAAAGAGGCGGTCTTAAATACATGATATCGCTTTTCCAAAGCATTCCATATCCTTCCATTTGATTTCCAATCAACGGATATAACCAAGCTCCCCTTGTAAAGTCCTCCAATAAAACAAATACCTAATGCACATAAACAGTACTGCAAACCAAATATGTATCATCCCAATACACAAAACAAAACACAAAACATATCAGGTATCAACCTGATACATGAAACCCAATATAAAACAAACTATGTATCAAACGATACTTGAAACCAATCCTAAAACAAACCAAGTATCAAAGATACTTGAAACCAATCATAAAAAAACTAACCTCTTACTAGCTCTTCTAGTTTCTGTTAGCCTTGTCAACCTTAACAATAGTACCAATACCAGTTACACCCTGGAAATAAAACAACTGTTTCCAAAGACAAAATCAAAAAACAATTTCTCTTATCATAAAAAACAAAATTGAAAATCAAGTCTTGATAACCTTGCCATCATCTAAGACTCCAGAGTTGTCATAGTCGCTCTCCAGGTAGGGTTTCCAAAATCCATCCTCCACCTTTCCTTCATCAGCAAACTCTCCGTAGATTGGTGTCTTTGGCGTGAATCCAATCTCGATATATCCTGTAATGATAGGAAACTCGTCGCCTGGACAGTTATCTATCCACCATTCCAGCACAAGGTTTATAGTATTCTCCTATCCCTCAACTGGCTCCCAACTGTTCTCAGAATCCGGATAATCTTTCTACTTCATGAGGAACTGATCTCCTCCATGATGCTGAAAGTGATCCAACACTTGCTCAACTTCCCATTCCGGTACTTCTTCAACGAGGATGGGCTCTGATTTCGCATTAGCCCTGCCAGGGAACCTATTATCATCGTTCTCTATGAACCACTTAACCGTAGAGCAATGAAATACTCCTTCCTTGCACCGGTAAATCCTAGTGTCCATCTTGACTGTGTAGTTCTGTGTGTAGGAAGCATATTCCAAAACCTCGTAGTGTCCTTGCCATTTGGGTTCCCGCTTCTTGCTTCTACCAGATTCCTTACTGAATAGGTCTCCCCAGACCAAAAATCGTTCGGGCACATCACTGAGTTTGTGGGTGGTCCTTCTTCTTGCTGCCCTCCTGGTACTCCTAAATCTCGCCATATTGACAGATTGATATGCCTGATTTCGCAACTCCTGGTGTCTGTTTAGGATGTCATTGGAGGCAGGCACCTGAGTGTTTCTGACTCTGATAGTCGACATCATCGGGTAATCTCGTCCATACACTGCTTTGTATGGTGACATGTTCAGGACATCAGAAAGTCATGCATTGTCGTAGGCTTCTAACATGGGAATTGCAAGTAACCAGTTATTCTGGCACTTGTTAGCAACATTCCTTAAAGCGGTCTTAAGTTCTGTAATCTTCATTTCAACCTGGCTATTTGTTTCGTGGTGTGCAGGTACTACCTTAATGTGTGTGATGCCCAAGGACTTCATGCTTTAAGCCCAGAATTGTGAGGTAAAACGCGGGTCAGTATCGCTGATAATCGAGGAGGGAACTCCGTGTGGAGTGAAGATATGGTGCCGGAGGAGGGTGAGGGTCTCTATTGCTTGACTGCTTGAGTGTGTAGGAATAAACCAAGTGAATCCAACCGCCCTATCCACAACTACTAGTACTGTAGCGTACTTGTTGTTTCCAGACTTGTTGAATGGTCCTGCAAGGTCGATAGCATAGGAGGTGAATATCTCGAAGAGTTCTGGCATAGACTGTGCCTCTCCTTCATGTGGCTTGTTGGGTTCCTTATTCCTTTGGCATAAATCGCATTGGCGAACATAGTCTCGAAAGTCCTTCATCATCTTGGGCCAGAATATATATTCTGTAGCATACCGTAGGTTCTTATCTGCACTGTGATGTCCCCTGTTGTGAATCTCACTAATAACAATCTCCATGAGCGTTATCCCATTCACCGCTTGTCCATTGGGTATGTAGAGGCAATCTTGACCACCCCTGGTCGTTGCATACATCACTCTATCACCGATCCTAAAGTGGGATAGCTTGCCACCTTTCCTAGTCTTGCTAGCATCAGAAACCTGCTTGTACAGGTCATCGTTCCTGTAGGCTTCCACCATCGGTCTTCTCCTTTGGCTACTCATTGCTGCAACCACTTCTGCCGTATCCTGTTAATCCTGTACTCACTCCAGGTGTGGTACTTCCTCCTGCTTGTCCTCGTAGTGCTCATAGAGGGTATGCTGGTGGTAAGGGAGGATAGGTAGCTCAATGACTGGTATAAGCCTTGGTTGGCTGAGTGTCACATTGGATTAGAGGGGTCACTTAAGCTCCATGGCCTGCTGGTGGTAAGGACTCTCCTGTTTGTGGTATTCAGAACTCATATCTCCTAGTTGCTCATTCAAATGTCACCTGATTGCATCCAGGTCCAGTACTGGCCATGGGGGTAGCAAGATGGTATTCCTTTCTTCGTAGAGAGAGAATAGTTTCAGTAGAACGATTTTGTCTCTGAGCTTCTTGTCCTTATGGATGGTACACTGCCGATCATAGCATGAACTCTAGTGCATGGTCGCATGGCTTTTCTCATCATTGCTAATTTCTAGGGTAACTCAGTCTCCCCAATCATTTCCTACTCTGATAGAACAATCAGAGTTGTCAGACGGAAGTGGTTCTTCAATACTAAGTGGTTTAAAGCCTGACATATTTGAGGAGGTGAAAAATATGTTGTGGGGGGTTGAATCTTCTTTGTTGGTAGGGTCTTGAGCTTAGTTTGGTTCTGGATCAAATTGCCCATAAAGACGGGAAAGAGTGTCAGCTAAATAGTTTCCCTTTCCAGGCCTATAATGTATCTTTGCTGCATATTTTGCCAAATAGGTCGCCAACTTAGCTGCTTGTGGGAGTGGATCTTGGATGTCTTCAGATACACCAAAAATTAGTAGTCAGTTATGATCACAAATTCTTGCCCTGCAAGAATATGATCAAAGTAGGTTAAGGCATCCATAATTGCAAGCAAGTCCTGGTTGGTAGTTCCATATTTCTTTTGTGACTGGGTTAATTTCCTGCAGTGCAATGCGGCAAGCCTCGCTGTTTCAGGTGTGTCTCCTTGTCCTGCCCAAGCTCCTACCCCTAAGTCAGAGGCATTCATAATAAGCCATATCTGTTGTCCTGAGGTGTGGTTGATCGGTCTCATAACCTGATTCTGTTTGGCAGTCTCCTTCACATACTCCATGCATTGATCATGTATTGGTATCCAGACAAACTCCTCATTTCCGCTAAGGTCCGTCAAGGGTGCTGTTCTCGTGGCGATATGTGGTAGGAATTGGCTAATGTAGTTTACCAATCCTAGGAACTCCTGGGGTTGCTTCTTATTCTTCGTTGTTTCCTACTCCTCAATCCTCTTAATCTTTTCTGGTGATGCTCTTAGCCCCTTGTTATCGATAACATAGTCTAATACATGTAATTCCTTTGCAAAGAAGTACGACTTCTTTCTGCTCGCAAAGAACTCCACTTTTTCCAACCTGTTACAAACCGCTTTAATGTGTTTCAAGTGGTCGGACTCTGTATCAGAGAATATGAGTATATCGTTGATATATACCCACACACATTCTCCTAGGTAATCCGCCTGTAGATCAGACATGATCCTCATGAATGTTCCTGGTGCATTTATCTCTCCTTGTAACATAACTTTGCTAACGAAACCTTCGAAGGGTGTTTTGGAAATGTTATATTTAACATCGTCAGGTTGAACCCTAGTTTGAAAATATGGATTGCTTAGGTCGATCTTGCTTCTCTATCGCGCCCTTCCCAATGCATTGTGTAATCTCCTTTGGTTCAGAATAGGTTCATCATCCTTCTAAGTACTGTCATTTCTTGCTATAAGGTCCGCTAGACCTCTGATCCAGCCATGAGTCTTCCCTTTGACTGACACTAACATCGGTGAACCCTAGCACTTCTACTCTTTCGATAACTCCTTCTTGCTGTTTTTGGTCTTGTCATGCCTTGAGTCGAATCTCGTACCTCTCTGGTACTGAGTATGTTAGCATCATCTTCAGATTCTCTGGATCCTTCAATCTGATTCAGTGGTTGATCTTCCTTAAGGTTGTAACCTTTCTGGAATCGGATCTAGCAATAGCTTCAGGCATTGTTCTATTATATCTTCTGTGCTTGTCAGAGCTGCTCGAATTCTGCCACTTATTGGTGTGCAATTGACACATCTCTTATGGTTAGTAAAGTGAATCCGCAGCTTTCGATATTCGACTGATGCTTTGTTTCATGATAGGAATAACATTCAAATCCAGGCATCCTTCTTGGCTAAGTTTCCCACCATCATTCTATTGCCAGTAGTCTTCATCTTCCCAATCGCTCTGCTGAGATTGCATTCTTTCTGAGATTCAGATCGTGAGCCTTTTATAGCCATATCAACAGTTGCAGGAGTTGCCATATCAGTACATGGGATTTCATGTATGGTTACAAAGGTTGCGCTCAACAGGTCTGTTCCTATTGTTCCTGTATCAAATAGCACTCTCGCTTGTTTGCCGTTAATCATGATCGTTCCTTCCAACACTGTGTGACTCTCATCACCCTTGGATAGCGTGTTCTGTCCTGATGCATTGGTCTTGACTTCTAGGGGATTGACATTTACTTCATCTTCACTGCTGGCTTCTTCATCTTGATTCGATAATGTCTCCTTCTTGTGTGTCTTTGATTTCCCTTTGTCACTTTTATTGGAACAATCCTTTGCTATATATCCTTTACTGCCGCAGGTAAATCATGCTACCTTTTCTTAGGAGTCTTTGTTTTGCTAGATTCCTATTTCTTCCATTGAGGTTTGTTGTCCTTCTTGGAGTTGTCATCCTTGTATCCATCCTTCTGCTTTTCCTTTCCATAGGCTCCTGTATCGTGGAGAATTGCATCAACTGTCTCTGCATAGGATATAGTAGTCTGAACTGTTTCGCTAGAATCATACCATGTTTCGATGTCTCGCCTAGCCTGATGTGCATATATTGGAAGAACCTTTGGATGAAAGCAGATTCGGAAAACGTGCCTTCTGGTAATAGTGATAGGTACATCAACAAGTCTGTAGCCACTGTGGTGATTCGCTCCGTCTTCCCTTTGTTGACTTGCTCAATCTTGTGGAATTGTTTGTAAAGGTCAATCTCCTGCCTGGATGACTGGAATCGTTCTCTTAACCAGTCAATAAGCTGATCTCTGGTCAAGTCTCCGCTATAGTTTTCTGCTGCCTGGAAAGCTGCTTCCTGAGCTCTCCTTTCTGTGTACAGTATCTAATAGTTTCCCGCTCCGTCAATTTTGGAGTTGACTCTATGTAGTCCTAGGTATAGCTGGACTGACTGGTACCAACGATCGAACTCTTCTGTCCTAAGGTCTTCTCCTTCACCAATGAACTTCGTTGGTGTAGGAACCTTGATGCTAAGCTTCACTGTAGTTGCTTATGATGGCTTTCTAGCTACTGGTGCATTGTTAGATATTGGATTCGACATATTCTTAGAATCACTAGAGCTATCGGTGCTCTCTTCACTGTCTGACCTGCTTGGATCATCCTTGGCTGCTGCTGTTTGCTTCCCCTTCAATCCCTTTTGCGTACAAGGGAACTCACCTAGAGTTCTCACTGTCTCTTTAGCTAATTCTATCGCTGATTCCGCTAGCAATCACCTTGCTTGGTCTCATACTAACTGTCTTCCTGCTTCGGCTACTATGAAGGTGGATCCTGTTGATTGTTCGCCTTTGGTGTTCTGACTGCCTTTTTTTTAGTAAGTTTCTATAGCAGGATCTTCTTACCTGACCTCGTCTGAAGTCTCTTGTCACCTATCATGGGCAACTGCTTGCAAGCCTGAGGTTTCCTAACCTGTACCTGCTTCTAACTAAACAACTTGTTGAAGTTAAAAAAATGTAACGCCTCCATGGGTGTATCAAGCACCAAGGGGAATGCATCTCGGTAAGTTATAATGATAGTAACTCAGATCCCAAACTGTCAGGACTGCAAGTGAGTATTACTAGTGGAGATATCGATAAGTTGTTTAACAGCTGTCGGAAACTATATCGCCTGCTTCGCTAAGTCCTAAACTTTCTTGCAGTAGTTTCGTATGAACTGAAAAGAAATAACTGAACAAATAAGTATATTGAAAACTCTGTTTGTCTAAGTCTACCCTGTCTAAGCTCCAGAGGGGCAGTCTTAAATACATGATCTCATTTTTCCAAAGCTTTCCATATTCTTCAATTTGATTTCCAATCAATAGTTGTAACCAAGCTCCACTTGTAAAGTCCTCCTATAAAACAAATACCTCATGCACCTAAACGGTACTGCAAATAAAATCTGTATTATCCTGATACACGAAACAAAATATAATACATATCGGGTATCAGCCTGATACAATAAACCCAACATAAAACAAAATAAGTAACAAATGATACTTGGAACCAATCGTAAAACAAACTAAGTATCAAACGATACTTGAAACCAATCATAAATAAAGTAACTCCTTACTAGCCCTGCTAGTTTCTGTTATCCTTGTCAGCCTTAACAATTGTAACCAATACCTGTTACAATTACTAGGGACTTGATGTTGGTTATTACTTTTTTGGGTTTATACCTGATAAGTACTACTATTTCGTTGTCCTTTCCTACTTGGTTATGACTGCCTAACTGCTTATTCCTTCCTTGTTTCACTTATCACTACTTACTCTGTACTTCAACCCATTTGGGTATCACTATCCTCCTCCTATACCTACTGGATTTCAATAGTAGTAGTGATTGCTTATCCCCACTTGTTTGGATTCCATTACTTATTCTGTCAGCTCCATCCTGTCGCTTCTAACCCTTTGTTCTCACAATATGATTACCTTATCATGCTGCCTCTGTTAGCATGTTCGTTGGACAAGATTTTTTTTCTTTTGTTAAGTTTTCGTAGCTACAATCTTTTGTATTTAAAGAACCTGCAATTACCTAAGGATTCTGACTCTCAAGCCTTACAGGAATATCATCTTTACTACAACAAGGTGAATGGCCACTCTATTTGTTCCTCTCATTTTACCTTATCTATTGAAGACTTATCCAGTATTGCTTCTCCCCCTCTCTATGCAGAGTCCCTTTAGTATTCTTGTGATACTTGGCAGTAGCTGACAAAACTAAACTAAAATTGCCTCCGTCTTGGTTTGGCATTTTCTGTAGGCGCTGTAACTTGTGGTTGCACTTCTCGTATGATCTGATTTGTTTTGGTCAGTTTATCATCTCCTTTCACTATTATACTCTACTAATATCTTACCTGAATATCTTTTATTGAGGCTGCTTCTTGGCCATGCTGAGGTGCAAATTCAATTGAATTGAATTGAAGCATCTGTATTTCCCATTTTTAATGTGTTTGAAGTACTGGATTTGTTTCATAATACTGCGATTGATGCAAATATTGGGTTTCATGTAAGTTGCCCATAACTCTTTAAAGTGTGGTGTTTTTATTTCATACTATATACAGAATTTCATCTATTGACAGGGGCTACCAGAGATGCCAAAAATATACAGGCCCTGCCAAGCAAGGCTCTATGTTTCATTCATATCACATTGTACTGTCTCTCTTTCTGATATATGCAGCTTCAAACGATTTTGGCAACCTTTAGGAAAAGTACAATAATACTATAGAAAAAGATTGATTAGGTTGTGCTTGGTGGTTTCCTTTTGCTATTAAGGTACTAGTACAGTATTATACTTATGGATGGGGAGCTTCAGTGGTAGAAAGATTGAGGAGGGTGTCATAGGTGGGATGTCTTAAAAATTGAATCTGGAATGGAACTGGCATTGAGTATTATTGTGGGAAGGAAACTTATTTTGCGCCACCTTTTTTCAAGAAATGTACAGTATGATAGATTGAATAATACAGACTAGAAAGAATTGAAAAAATTGAAAGATGTGAATTGTTTACTTTGGTATTATTATAACTTTGCGTACTGTAGTAATTGTGGGTAACAGGTGGGGAAGGGGGTGGTATGGTACTCATAAATAATAAGTCAAAAGGTGGGTGACCGAGTATGATAAGCTTTATCATACCATACTCTACTCTTATGTTATTTCCATTTAGTATGATGCAGTACGAGTACCATACAACCACGAAAATTGACACAAGTGAAAACAAACAGATAAAACCAGTAGAGCGCAGGTATCATACCCAAAATTGTCATTAGTAGAAGCCTCGTTTTTTCTTCTTTCTTTCTTTACTTTTGCTTCTCTTCTTTTATCCTTTTGGTTTCATGCCCCGCTTTGTAGTGAAAAGATAGTGCAGTGCAGGTGATCAGACAGCGAGTGAGTATACGGAAGGGATTGAAAATGAATGTCAACTTTTTCAACACCGGTAGGTAGGTTAGTTCGGGGGTTGCAATTATGTATGATATGAACACAGAAGCCTCAGCTCCGATACGATTTGCGCTGTAGTCGGATTATGAAAGGCGGGTATTATCAGGGAGGGTTCATCAAATTCAATTCACCGCCAAAAAACTGGCATACGCAACAGGGAGGGTGGTGTTGTGCTCCACTATAAGTTGGGTGTTTTTCTTTGGCAATATTTACTTTGTTTATTGAGATGGGGGGGTAGATATCACACTTTAATATGATATCATATTATAATATCAAAATTTTACAAATTGGAATTTTATTTATTTATTTTTCGAATTTCCATCATAGCAGTTTTTTTGTATTTCATATTTAAAGTGGGAGAATTGCAAATATTGCTTTACAATTGCATGTTATTCAAGAAGTCTGGTATACTGGAAGTGCAAGTTACATGTATCATTCTGAAAAATAGTCTCTTTCTAAAAGTGCCAAGGGAATACCGTAATGAGAATTATAATACTATCACCAGATTAGTGATATCGTTCGTGCTATGCTATGAGAAAAGTAGGAATCAAGTGTAACTATCATCTGCGGGATGTTTTTATAAAAATGCCATCACAAAATACCCGAGGTCTTTCTCTAAAATGGGCTAACTGCCCCTTTTGTCTTTATGTTACCCCCTAAACCCGATATTCTTATTACCCAATCGGATCATCTGTGTCCCATAGTTGCGTGTCGCAAATTACGAGTGACCACCTATGAACGTCCTTAACGCATACCTGTGCCCTCACTCACCACCGCTGCATCTCCCATGATCGATATGATACTTAGAGCCCCCACCCGGTACCAACCTCCAGCAGCCAAACCAATGCAACATAGGGGAAATATCTTGCAAATTGCTAATTGAAACCCACCTATAACCCTCAAACTCCCTATTGTTCAATAATCCCAAACCATGTCAGTGGCAGGCCAATACGAAAGGCCCGCTGTCCCCGCGAGCCTCTCCAGCACAACAAGTCACGTTAGCTCATCGGTGGCCCGCAGTGGTACCAGACCCCCATTGCCTTATCAGTTCATGGCCAAAGTCGTTACCAGATGTGAAGCTGAGCTGCCTCTCGGAAACGTTTCCAATGGAACCCTTCTGGCCCCTGACCGCATCACTGTGGTCACTAGGATTTCTTGCGAGTCAACTTGGGGTAGTTTACAGTTTGGCGAGAGGACTGATCCTAGACGTGTATGAATTAACTCGACATCCGTTTTATGCCTATTGAGGTGTCTTTTTTTCTTTCTCTCTTTTTGCTAAATGTTTGTTTGGTTGGGCTCGTGAAGTGGGAGCCTAAACAGAAGCGGATTACGTTTTACCTGATTTGCTGGATCTGCTTGTTAAATGGGTTTGCCATTGGGTTCGGTGTGAGTGGAAGCCTGCTTGGATAAGTTAAACTCTCTGTGAAATGGTGCTGATTGGGGCGAAATGATTAGAATGTTCAGATCAATGCCCAGAAAGTTGAGTGGACTATTGACGCTTCTGACTGGATTTCGGTCCGCATGCTTTCTTTGGCGGTGGCTGTATTTACCCCTGCCTTCTTTCCTTCTTTTTTTATTGGCACTGCAGAGCTAATTCTTGTAGACGTATGGGATTGGTGGGTGTTTCGTAGCCCCCTTCGCACAGCGCTTTGGAAGGTATCTCCAAACTCTAACGGCTATCATGGCATATTGGCTGATTTTATCAGCTTGCCTGTGATCTTCTGGTCCACAGTCATAATTTTCCTGACAACTGCCTTTTGTTCCTTTGGAGTCAATACCTGGGCTCAGTATGTATTATTCCGTGCGGTCGAAGGCTTCTTCGGGTCCGCAGCGGCTCTCGTGGGCATTCAGATCATATACGATATGTATGTAAGACCAATATCCTCAAGTATCCCCAAATCGGCTGACTAGTGCAACCGAGGTATTCACCGAGGCTATGGGCAACCCAAATTGGAGTTTGGGCCACAGCAATAATGCTGGGGCCTGCAGCAGGTTCTTTTGTTTCAGCCTTGGTAAACATGAACTGGCGAATTGGTTTTATAGGCCTCACGGGCGCTCATGGACTCAATTTGATAGCAGTCATAACTCTGATGCAAGAGACCAAATATGACCGTGCCACGACAATCAATAACACACCTTACCCTAAGAGATGGCTTAAAAGAAGATATGAAGGTTTATTGGGGATAACTGGTTACAGGTGTAGAAATGGCACCACACTCGGGGATGCAGCGAGAGGAATGGCATATATACTCTGGCGGCCTCAGTTCTGTGTACCAGGTGAGATCCCAAAGGTTTTAAGACCTGTTCCTTGCGAGGGCTAAATTTCCATAGGTCTTATCCATGTCCTAGTGTGGAATTTAGTTAGTGCGTTTGGTGATACAACGGTATACATACTGTTTCGTCAAGATAAAGATGGATACAGTCTTGCTTCCCGGGGAGCTGGCCTGATTTATCTTGCCCCGTTGGTTGGATTGTTAATCGGCCAGCTCTGGGGGGATCTGGTAAGACGTGCTGTGCTGTTCAAGCGTTTTCCTTCCAACTGCTGATCTCATCAAACAGTTCAACAAATGGTACCAGAACCGGACAGTCGCACGCCACAATTCCATAGTACCCGAGACTGTTCTCACTGGGTGTTACTTGCCAATTTTGGTTGGACTGTTTGGCTTCCTAGGCTTTTCGCTCTTGTACCAAGATCACTATCATTGGGCCGGTCTACTCCTCTGTTGGGGATCTGCAGTGGTCGCAGCGTTAAATACATTTGTTAATACCACAGGTTTGTTGGACTCGTTCATCCAGCTCTAGGTGAAACCCCCATGCTTACATTTGTCCAAAAAGCCTATATTGTCTACTGTTTCCCGACTCACGCCGCAGCCTCTGGCGCTCTCCTAACCTTCCTCCGTGCTACGGTGGCGTTTGCGAGTCAACCCTATGATACTGACTGGGTAGCCAAGATTGGTATCTATAGATTCTTTGGGATTCAAGGCACTCTCACGTGTTTATGTGCCTTCCTGGTCGCTGCTGTACAATTCTGGGGGGAAAGCTGGAGGTATGACTTTTGCTGGGATGGGGAGGTTAAAGCTGTAGAGATTCCCATACTTACTGATAGCGAGTTGGAGACTACTGCAGCTGAGGGAGCTCATGGGGCTTGGGCAACGAGGATCTGGGATGGCGCTGGTGCACGCCCCAAACTATTGCCATAGCCTGGTGGTGACTCCAGGTTATAGTCAACGCATCCCAACCAGTGTATTTGCGTGCTCTCGTAGTAAAAATATAATAATCTAGAAGACCCATGGCCTATCGAGTGATGTCGGTGGTTGTTTTGCTATGATACCCCCCCCGTTGTAAGACATGGAGGCTCCGTTTGAACTTACCCGAAATGAGAAGCAACGTTGTGATCCCTGCGCCCCCACCAGGACCCCTCCACTCGCAATGGCCCAGCACTTCTCCTATTACCTGCAGAGTCTCCCATGAGGCTCACAACACCGAAATACATCCCTTCCTCCCATGGTGGCCCCTCGAATTCCGTTTGTCCTCCCATTCCCACCGCCCCTAATCTACCCCAAAAGTGCTATAACACTCCCCGCGGCCATCGATGCGGTAACCAACTTTTTGGAGTCGCGCAACATCGTCATCCTCACGGGCGCTGGTGTTTCTGTCGAAAGTGGCCTGCCAGACTACCGTGGCGAGAAGGGGACCTATAGACTGAACCGGAGTTACCGGCCAACATTCTATGAAGAATTTTCCAGGAATCATGAAGCTCGAAAACGGTGCGGAAATTTATTACATATAATACCCCACCTGCTCACTCCCCCAAACCACCCCTGAGCAGAGCTCACGAATTGAATTGTGTACGAGCAGATATTGGGCGCGGAGTTTCATCGGTTGGCCGACAATGGAAGGAGCCAGGCCGAATAGAGCGCACAAGTCGATTTCGATACTAGGAAGGCAAGGTGTGGTGAATCACGTGATCACTCAAAGTCCTCATTCTCTCCACTCACGCGTTCACACCCCAGCCTCGTTCTGATGGAAGGGCCATAGATGTCGACTCACTCCACCACGCCTGTCACCCCTGCTTGCGGACTACAGAACTGCATGGCACCCTCAGAACACTCACCTGTCTAACTTGCCGTTCCCAATACCCGCGCGTTGAGTTTCAGGAGACCCTCGCAAAGTTGAACCCCAAATGGGCGGAATTTCTACACATCACGTTAGGGGCCGGAATCCCTAACAACGGTCATCGCCCAGAACAAAGCATAAAGACGAACCCCGACGGCGACGTAGACATCCCTGGAGCACCATATTCACAATTCCGCTACCCACCTTGCCCAAAATGCCTTAATTCAAATGACATCAAGGTCCTGGTCGACGAACAAGGGTCACATAGGCCGAACGGGCAGGCGGCAACAAACGGACTCTTGAAGCCCTCTATAACGTTCTTTGGGGAATCTGTAAGACCGGAGGCCAAGGCAGAAGCGGAAGAAATGGTAGGTAGATGTGGGGGCATACTTGTCGTTGGGACCAGCTTGGCAACGTATTCTGCGTATAGGCTTGCTAAGGCCGCGCATGATACCGGGAAGGGTGTTGGGATCGTGAACTTGGGAGGGGTTAGAGGGGAGGATTTGTTCTTCTCCAAGGATGGTAAAGGGAAGAGGCTTAGGGTTGATTTTGGCGTTGGTGATATCTTGGGGGGTGTTGTTAAGAATTTCGGGGGCGAGGTGATTGAAGGAGAGGAAGGTGAAGCTCATCTTAGTGGGGGTGGAGTGGGTTGGGGGTTAGAGAGGTGAGGATCAGTAGTTGCCTACATTCGCGATAGATAGTGTTAGAAACAAGAAATAGAAATGTTGGTGGGGATTCGGATTGTGGAGTTCGGGCCGCTGTATCCGGGATCAGGTCCAAGAGGTTTTACTAGAGCTTTAGAGTAAATTAGGTTATTGCAGTACTAAGGCCCTTAGTCACAGTTCTAGACGAGATCCTTCGCATAGGATTTGAGATTATTGAGCAGTCTCCTATCGTTTCCTATTCCTTTTTCTGGGGTTGATGGCCAAGTGCGATATCTTTCGATGGCACTTGTATACTCGAGGACCAAGGAATCTAAACAAGCGAGCGCAGCTATGCTCATGCGTGGACAGTATGATACAATACAAGCATGAAAAATAGGATGAGGCTCAGGGGGGCCTCTTTTAGGCGTTCCCTATGACGCTGCGACAGTCTCCATCTAGCTCTCAAGGCACTCTCTTCCTAAATGACCTTTTATCACTCATTGTAATTCCTCTAGAGGCTCTCATCTACTGTAGAAACATGCGCTATGGGGCAAAACGTTCGTCCAGAAGCAGCAGGGGGTGGTCGGGGCGTCAGTAGGATGTCAATCCATGAAGTCTTGGCAGACCCAACAGAGAGAACAGCAGGCCAACAAACCACTTGGGTCCTACACGATCCCGCATCGCCCAACCTCCCCCCCCACATCCTCCGCAGCCACCACAATGGCAACCTCTCCGACTCAGTACATCTCTGCCCTCTCACTTGCTGCTCCTTCTCCCTCCCCTTCCTCCCACCGGGCACCGCCTCCATCACAATCATCCAGTAAACCGACACCCTCGTACAGATCGCTCTTGAAGTCTCACCGGCGCTTAGAATCCACAATCGCAGCGCTCCAATCCCAGCTTAACGAAGAGAAACGTTCGGCGGCTTGGTGGAAAAACCGGGTCTGCGAACTGGATTCTCGGTGTCGCAGCATCGATGTCGACCTTGCGCGCGTAACGAAGGAGAAACACACAGTCGACAGGACCGTCGCGAGG
>QFET01011202.1:0-42609 GCA_003316355.1 Tuber calosporum | reverse complement strand
TAAAAGAGTCAACGAGGGTCTTTACAGTCCCAGAAGCGGAAGCCCTGGAGGAGAATTTATATATTAAGTTCTCAACGGTTCAGGCAAAATCGGATAAACAGATCCTAGTCAAAAAGTTGACTAAAGAGGCAACGATGCCTACGAGAGGCTCACTGAGGGCAGCAGGACACGACCTGTACGCTAGCGAAAGAGCAACGATACGAGCCAAAGGGCAAGAAGTTATCAGAACCGGAATAGCCATCAGATTACCACAAGGCACACTATCTTCTTTAACTGCAACAGGTAACGATACGTACCGCTCGTCTTACCTCTCTTAAGGTCTCGTAGCCTTATGTCGCCTAGGGAACGCTGAGTCCTTTCACTCCTAGCCCGTGCGACTGCTCCTTAGCGATACGTTTCTCGAATCACCTTTCGGTCGGTGATATAAACAGATGGTCGTAATAAGAGTAAAGTATAGATTGAACTAATAGTAAAAGTATAACATAGGAAGCAACTTAGGTGGTTGTGTGAAGAGCTAGCTATCTGTGTCCGTGACCCTCCTTATATAGGCGCTCTTCCCACAATCCTAACCCTGGTGACTTTACTATGAGTCACCTCTTTACTATGACTGCCGTGTGAGTCATAGTATAACAAACGTTCTATGACTCACAATTTGAGTCATAGTATACAATCCCCCTAGTATCCAATTTCCATAAAAGATCATGTGCGCTAATCGCGTCACATGCGTGAAACCCTTGACTCATACTTGTAGTCAGGTGCGAAAGTCATAACATCATATGACCTCACAATCGTGAACATGAAACAATAAATCAAATCTAACATCATAATCATAAATGATCTCACAAGTCGTGAGTCATGTGAAACATTCCATATTTGCTAAGTCACGATTTGTGACACCCTGGTGGACCCAAGAACTCTCCCACCTCAGACAGGCCTTTCATCGCACAGCTATGGCCCATCGCCTAACTCACATGCCATACACATTGTCGCTCTGCTGCCAACACCGCAATGCATATTTCAAAGCCATCAAGAAGGCCAAATCCGCACATTGAAAGGAATTCCTAGCCGAAGACAACACCAAGTCGGTGTGGACAGCCATGCACCTCGCCACAGGTCGCCAACCTGAAAGGTTCCCCTCCTTTCCGGACGCAAACACCACAGACGAAATTAACTCCTCCCTCCTCCATCACTTCTTTCCTCCCAATGCGCCTCTTCCTAACCCCTCCTTCCTACGGTATGACACCGTTGCCACTCCCCTCCTCCATTAAGAAATTTCCCGCGCTCTCTGCTAATCCTCCAACACCTCAGCCCAGGACCTGACCTGGCCCCATATGGGATCTGGAAAAGGGTCCACTCCATCAACCCCTCCATCCTACAACAACTTCTAGGCCCCCTCCTCCTCCTTGCGTACCATCCTCTCCCCCTTAAAAGAGCAAATAGTATCGTCCTGCCCAAACCAGGCAAAGCGGACTATTCCTCCCCTGCCACCTTTCGCCTCATTGTCCTCCTTGAAATAGTCTCCAAACTCCTTGCAAGGATTATGGCCTACCGGCTCGCCCCCATGGACAGGTCATTTGCCCTGATCAACCCCAACCAGTGTGGGTCCCTCCCTGGCCTTTGTACATTTGATGCCTGCGCTGCCCTAACCCAGGTGGTTCTCTCCCGCCAAAACCCCAATATGAAAGTCTCCTTCCTCTTCCTAGACATCAAAGGAGGGTTCGATAACATATCCGCCTCTTCCCTCACTCATCTGCTACGCTCGAGAGGCATCTCAAGATACATGACCTCTTGGGTCCGCTCCTTCCTCACAGACCGACACTGCCGCCTGCTCTTTCAAGGGGCACCTGCAACCTTCTCCCCTGTTTCTGTTGGGACCCTGCAAGGCTCCCCAATCTCTCTATTGCTGTTTGTGATTTACGTTTCACGTTTACATGTTTCTATACCCCAAGGGGTTATTTTTTCCTATGTTGATGATTTTTCCGTTACTGTTTCCTCTGTCTCCTATAAAAGGAACATTCAGGTACTTCAACAGGTGTTTTCTCTACTTACCCACAGGGCAGCCAAGCTGGAGGTTTCTTTCTCAGTTCCTCAGACTGAGCTCATCCACTGGCGCACACCCAAGGATCGCTCCCCCATCTCAACCTCACCCATTGGACTCACTGGGTCTTTCTCCCCCCCTTCTGCATCAGTACGCGGGCTAGGCTACTGGTTCACACCTACCATGGAAACCACAACCCACTTCCTTAAAAGGATCTCCTTCGCTCAAGCAGCTTTCTCAATCATTAAACAACTCTCATCACCTGGACTAGGCCTCTCGCCCTACATGGCAAGGAAACTCGCCTCAGGCCTGGTCCTCCCTATCCTCACTTATGGGGCTGACCTGTTCTCTCCCTCCCAGGTCACCATGGACAAGATGACCACCCTTTGGAATAGAGTACTCCGCTGGGTGACCAACTGCTTCTCCACCACCCCAATCTCCATACTAAACTGTGAAGCCTGCATGGCTCCCATCTCCTCCCTGCTCCCACACAAGCACCGCATGGCTGCCCTCCGCCTTGCCTGCTCTTCACCTCTCATCAACCCGGCAGCCGCCAGGTTACCTCCCTCATTTCCCATCTCAGACAACTCTAACACAAGACTTGACTCCCATCTCACACTCCAGGGGCTCAAGCAAAACTACATACCCTTACCCTGGGACCGATACAATCTCCCCTACCTCCCTAGGCGTCATCTACCCATTGATCCACTTTGTCACTCCCTCCTTCCCTTCATACCCACTGTTGGGAACTTCCCACTTGCCTCTCCTAAACTGCTTCCCGCAGACACCCTCCACCCGGAACCGACAACCAGGAGTTACCCCTACCTCAAGAATGCCTGTAAGGCACTCCTTCTTAAGGACTGGACCCTCCAGGCTCCCCTTCCCCCCTACCACCGCTATGCACCTCGCCTGTCTCCCCACCCGTTCATTGGCCTGGACAAGTTCGCTGCTGCTAGAATCCACCAAATGCGGTCAGGTAAAAGCTACCTGGCCGCTCAAACATCCTGGGACGACCCTGACCCCCTCACCCTCTGCCCCTACTGGGAGGAGGAGTATGATTCCATGGTCCATGCAATCCTCCAATGTCCGGCCAAAGCCTGTGTTCACCTCCGCCACCTCCCTGGCATTGGCAGCCTAGGCCCTGGCTCTCCACTCTGGTCCTTGGTGGACCTCCTACAGGCCCTTAGCACCTACATTTTGGAATCTTCAACTGGATTCCCCTCTCCTTAGCCCAGCTTGGCTGCCCTATGCCACTTACTTTTACCCTCATGTCGTTATGATTTTCCTTACTTTGTTTGGAATTTTGTTATTTTCGTTCCTTTTTTTGACAAGCCTCCATTGTAGGAGCATTGACGGTACCGTTACATCTGGGAGATAGGATTTTGACATTTCTTTTGTTTGTTTGTTTGAGATTAACATTTGTTTTTGCTATTGCTAGTGCTGCATACAGGTACGTGTACGTTAACACAGAATATATGAATTAAATAAAAAAAATAATTAGCCTCAGAAAACCAGTGGGATTTTTGTAGCAATAATCTCTACATAGTAAATTTTGCTTTTTGGTTAGGCTTTACCTATAAGCAATCCTGTACTTGCCGTAAACCACCCAGCTACAGGGATGGCTCACATCACTGGAAGGGCCTATAGGCCCTGATCCTCCAATTCAGAGCGTGGCATTCCCTATGGAGGTCACCCTAGCTCTTGTGCCCCCCTTGCCGCACCCACTGGAATGGCAGGCCTGGCTGCACTATCTGTATCACAGTCCCCCAGTCACCTTTATCGTCAACTTGCCCTTTTGCGGCAACTTATTGATGAGCTTATTCCTTCCATACATATAAACCCTGACCTGTTCCTCCGTTTGTGAGAATCTGATCTCCTGGACCTTTCAGAGTGTGAGACAGGACTCATACCCCTCCTCTGAAATCTGATTACAGGTATTGGCGCTATCGGTTCTCGCCTTGAACACCTTGGGGCTACTAATACCCATCCCTGCACCTACTCCTCACTATTCCCACCCTTCCCTTGGCCAACCTGGAAGCAGCTATCCAAGACCTGGCTGCCAGGGTCACTGCTGTCACCACCTTATGCCCTCCCAGTCCCCCTCTTCCTCTCCCCCCCTGCCCTTCCACTACTGTGAAAACCAACCACACAAAACCAAGACAATAAACTATCACTAACGCCCTTCCTAAGAACCAGTTTGACCATGATTTGCCCTGTTATAACACCAAGACAAAGAACTTGTTTGGTGACCCTACAGCATATGCCATCAAGCACCCTTGTTCTTGGGAGGCTCAAACCTACCATGCAGGGAAATATGTCTACTCTTCCACCTACCTCCCAGAAGACTAGAACCCTTAGAACTCTAAAGCACAAACCCCTGTCTCCTATGCTACTGTTGCTGCTAGTCAACCAGCCAATGGGAAATGTAATAACAAGGGGAAGAGACCCACCATGGCAGAACAGGTCGCCATGTCCAATAGAGTTAGTTGGCCTGAGTAGGGCCCACCCCATTGCCCTCTGCGGAGCATTGATATCTTTCCCCCAAGACGTTACCCCTCACACACGCAGATGTAATAACAATAGCCGTTACAGCTTCTAACCTGCTTGCTTCAGTCCTTAGGGAAGCTACCTGCCCCAACCCCCTCGCATTCACTGCCTCTGTGAACAGCATAGGATTACTCACCCTTCTGGGCTCCAACCTTTTCTCTGAAGCCACTGCCTACTCCCCCTACTATGCAGCCATGGCCCTTAAGCCTAACCAAGCCTTCACCATTGGTGAAGACCCCATGGACCCCCTTCGCCCCAACCCCAAACGAGATATAGCTTGAGATCTATGGCCTCCAAACAGACTACCTTCCTCTTAAATAAATAGACCTTTGCACCAGCCTCTCAAGGTCCATTGGCAATGCCATTTACCAGCTGATTTTGTGTGAATTCTTTCTTCCACCTGAGCCTGAATAGAGGGCACTGGAAAACTCTACCTCTGTTGTAGTCACAGTGCTCTAGCTGAGGCCGTCAGATTTGGATTATCCATCATTGACTTCATCCGCCCATGCAGGGTTGAGAGAGTTCACTCCACCTATTGCTTCATGCAGTGCCTTTGCTGGAACTATGGACACCCTGCCCATACTTGCAAAGCAACCCACTCCATCTTCCCCCTTTGTGCTAACGCCCATTCCAGATCCTCCCATTGCTACCCCAACCCTGCCTGCCCTCAGGGCAGCCACCACAAAGCGGTAGTAGCCTGCTGCGCGGCCAGTCCCTTGCCTTGCTCTAACTGTGGTAGATCACATACTGCAATGGACAGCACCTGACCTTTCAAATCTACCTGCTCATGATTGCGCCCTCAGTTACCCCTGCCTCTACCGGACACTATGGACATAAGGGAACACACTACCACATCACCTGTAGTGCCTGACTCACCCTCCACCTCCCTTCCTGCACCCACTATGGACATTACCAATCTACATACTTCTCCACTTGCATGTCCATTCCAAGCCCCTTGCGCCAGGCCAGTCAACCCACTCCCAACGTGGGCAGACTCCTCCTCCCCTCCTCCCCCTGCCTCGTCTGATTAAAGAGTGTGCATCCACAAGCACACCAGCTGATGTTAATCAGCTTCCCCTCTGTCCCCTCTTTAGCAACTTTCCCTCATTCAACACAACTGCCTTACAAGCTGGAGTGTGTTCCTCTCACTTTTTAATAGTTTCAGGTCTTTACCCTTTACTCCGCAAGTGGTGCTCCTACAAGACCCACCTGTCTACAGAAACCAACCACCCATCTTCGCTGGCTTGAAGGCCTTTTACCCACACCACAGTCCTGGCACCCCATCCAAGGTTCCCACTTATATCTTCGCTGAATTCATTCATAGCTACTCCATTCTTCCCTGCTTCTAAAATAGCCCAGACTTGATGCTTATTGATATCATCTCACCCTCTGGCTTGTTTAACTAATATCATAAATGGTTCACCATATACAACCTCAACTCTAGTAATGGCTTTTCCTCTATGACCCCCACAGTTACCCCTGAGGACAGCTTCCAAACTCATCCCTCCCGACAGTAGTGGTGGGTAACTTCAACATCGACCATCCATCATCTGATCCACGACATCAAATTTCCTCAAATGAATTTGCAATATCCACACCATACTTCAAACTTGTATCAGTCCTTGCCTTTCACCTTCTGGACACCCCTGGAGTCTATAGACGATTCCGTTTTGACATCAACACACGGCCTGCTGTTGTAGACCATGCCTTTGCGTGCAACCGCCCCCTTCTATTTTCAAATATATGTGTCTCGAACCTCCAGTCCACGGGCTAAGACCATCTACGCCTTTACCTGACCCTTAACGCACCACTCCCCAAAGCTGCTCCTCCCTTCCATGATTTGTCCAAGACAACTAGGACATCATCACCCACCTCCTCAAAGCATATATGATCCCCTCCCCCCCTACTTACCCCTGTGACAGCATGGTTGATGAGTGGCGAACCAGCCACCTATGCTCCCTCACCTCTCTTCTCAAAAGCCACACTCCCACCAAACGCACCTCAATCCATGAAAATGGCTGGTGGACCCAAGAATTAATCCACATTAGATAGGGCTTCCATCACACAGCTAGGACTCACCGCCTAACTCACATACCAGAAACACTCTCAGTCTGCCGGGAATACGGCAATACATATTTCAAGGCCATCAAGAAGGCTAAATCCTTGTACTGGAAAGAATTTCTAGCCAACTTCTACCCCAAGTTAGTGTCGAAAGCCAGCCGCCTGGGTTCAACTTGCCAACCTGGAAGGTTTCCCTCCTGTCCTCACACCACCACACCACAGGTAATCAATACCTCCCTCCTGCACGATTTCTTTCGCCCTAAACCACCTCCTCACAGGCCCTCTTACCTCTTGCATGACATTGGTGCCACCCCCCATCTTGATGAAGAAATCTACACCACCATTAGAAAATACTCAAATACCTTGTCACCAGGCCCTGACCAGGTCCTGTATGGAATCTGGAAGAGGTTCCACTCTGCTATCCTTTCCATCCTACGACAACCTCTAGGCCCCCTCTACCTTCTAAAGTAGCATCCAGTATCTCTCAAAGATGCCAACGGCATCATGCTTCCTAAACTTGGCAAATCAGACAATTCCTTCCCTGCTTCCAGGGTTATTATTGTTCTCCTTGAAATAGTCTCCAAACTCCTTGAAAAGCTCATGGCTTACCGGCTTGCCCCCATGGCCTGGTCAGTTGGCCTATTCTAGCTAAATCAATTTGGCTCTCGCTGTGGACTCAGCATATTTGATGCCTGCACTGCTCTCACTCAAAAGGTATGCCCCTGACAATACCCTAAAATCAAAGTTTCCTCCCTCCATCTCGATTACAACGCAGGCTTCAACAACATATCCTTCTCCTCACCCACTCAACCCCTCCGGTCACGAGGCATGCCTCAATACATTACCCTCTGGGACCACTTTTTCCTCACTGACCGCCACTGCCACCACCTCTTTCATGGGGCACCTGCCTTATTCTCTGCGGTGCATGTAGGGATCCCATAAGGTTCGTCTTAAGGTTCCTTAATTTCTATACTTTTTTTTGTAATTTATGTTTCATGATTGCATTTTTCTATACCTCATTAGGTAATCATTTCCTATAATGATAATTTCTCTGTTACAGTCTCCTCTATCTCTTACAGACGAAACATTCAGGTGCTTCAATAGGTATTTTCTTTACTTACTCACAGGGCAGCCCTGTTGGAGGATTCCTTCTCAGTTCCTAAGACTGAGCTTATCCACCAGCACACACCCAAGGATCGCTCCCCTATTTCCTCCTCTCCCATTGGGTTTAATGGGTCTTTTTTCCCTGCTTCAAAATCAATAGGCTGGCTAGGCTACTGGTTCACCCCTACCATAGAAACTAGCACCCATTTTGGCAAAAGGATTGCTATTGCCCAGGCAGCCTTCTGCATCATCAAACAACTGTCACCACCTGTACTAGGCCTTTCATACTATATAGCACGCCGACAGGCCTCTGGTTTGGTCCTCCCAATCCTCACTTATAGGGCAGACCTGTTTGTCCCCTCCCAGGTTACCCTAGATATGATAACCACTGTGTGGAACAGAGTTCTTCGCTCAGCAATCTAGTGCTTTTCTTCTACCACAGTCTTCATACTAAATTGTGAAGCCTGCCTCACTCCAATCTCCTTCCTGCTTCCACACAAGAGGCACATGGCTGCCCTCCATCTCCACTGCTGCTCACCTCCCATCAACCCTGCTGCAGCCAGGCTACCACCCTCTTTTCCCATCTCAGACAACTCTGACACAATGCTTAACACCAACCATACACTCCATGGACTCATGCAAAAACACATCCCCCTCCCCGAGAATTGATACAGATCCCCCTACCTTGCTAGGCATCACCTCCCAATTGATACACTCTGTTACTCCCTTCTTCCAATCCTTCCCACTGTTAGGAACTTTCCCCTGGCCTCTACTCACCTTCTTCTAGCAAATATCCTCCTTCCGGAACTAACACCCAGTTGAGACCGCACCTAAAAGAATGACTGTAAGGCCTTCCTCCTCAAAGACTGAACGCTACTAGCTCCGTCTCCCCTATACTACTACTATCCAACGCATCTGTCCCCCCACCCCTTTATGTGGCTAATAAGTTCACTGCTAGTAGAATCCACCAACTGCGGTTTGATAAAAGGTAACTGGCTGCCCAGTCTTCCAGGGAAAACCCTGATCTGCAAATCCGCTGCCCCTGCTGAGTGGAGCAGGACGAGACCATGGTCTACGCTATCCTCCAATGTCCTGCTACTGCCTCTATTCGCCTCTGTAACCTCCCCGGCAATTGCAGTCTCGGCCCTGCCACCCTTTCTGGTCCTCCGTTACCATTTCCAGGCCCTTGTTACCTATATTCTGCAATCTGCAACTGGATTCAACCTATCCATGCCGGCCTATTGGCCACCCTCACCCTAGGACCACTTAGTTACCATCCGTTAATGACTTTTATTCAATCAAGTTGTTATAAATTTCCTTACGATATTTAGAATTTTTGTATTTTCTTTACATAAGTTAGTAGTCTCCGTTTGTGGGGCAGTGCCGGTATTATTACATTTGGGAGACTGGATTTGATATTTGATTTGATTTTTTGTTTGAAATTAATATTTTGTTTTTACCATAGCTAGCACGGCATAGAGGTTACTGTGCATAATAGAAAATATATTAATTAAATAAGAATAAAAAATACAAAATAAATGCAAATGTGGGTAAATATTTAACTATTTATCACTTCCAGGACCGTCTCAGACAACATCAAGGAGGGATTGTATGTGACGGATGAAATAAGGGCCTTATGATATAGGATTATAGAGAAATAACATTGATCAGGCACCTGAATCGGTGCCTCATCAAACAACTTGGTAAACAATTCCCAACGCAAGGTCCAGTGGTCTGCTAAAACATCGTAATACACAAGGGGACTGGGATGTGGTGGTGCACGATTTTATGGTGGACTCGCTAGCTATATTTCTGACATAATGCTATCCAGACTGGAGTACTTGTTTCAGAAAAGCTTGCCATTAATCGTGAATGTCAGAAAGGGAAGACTGTTACATAGAGGCCAATTCGGTAGTGTTGAATTACCTAGGCCTTGCTTGTATCGTGATTGTCAAAGAACTGACTGGTAAGAAAAAAACCTCAGTTCAGAATAAGGATAAAAAGGTATAGGTTTTTCTCAAAAGTGTTAAAGTTATTTATCTAATAACTGTATATATTGTTAAGGTCACATCTCCGTTGCTTGATGATCCTTCAAGTATAGGGGTTTTTTTTTATTGATTATTTGATTATCTCATTGAATTACGATTTCAGGTAGAGAAACTACATTAAGGGCAAGCTAAGGCAGAAAGAAACCTCCAACTACACTCCGTCCCATCCCCTCGCAGTTTAAATAAAAACCATCCTTTTACTGCACAAATGTTAGGCGTTGGGGTACATTCAAGAGCGAAGAAGAAACAGGCCGGAAATCAGCGAAAAGATAGTAAACCTTTCACCTCCGTAGACAAGCGACATAGGAAATAAACAAAGTCAAAAGGTCAACATAAATCAAGAACCGCAAAGGAAACAAATCACCAGTGCAATAAACCAACCTGGGCAATCAATTTGGCCAACGGTACAACATCCCGAATATCTCTTGTCCAGAAGGGTACAGTGGTGGGGGCGTGGGCAACTAAATTCCCAGGCATGAAGAGGCGAAAGGAATTAAGCCGAAGGTGGTTGGCAAGTGGCTAGAGGATGAGGGAGTGAGTATTAGACAATGTAAGTCACTGTATCCTCCGGAAATCTTGCCATTATCGTGCAAGCAGAAGGGGGAGCAGTAGGGTGCCACCAGATTAACCGTTAGAAGGGGAGGAGGGAGAGAGGTGAGGCTTAAGGAGGGGTAGACCCAAGGACCAACTGGGTCCTATGCATGACCATCTAGCAGTTCTCATCAGAGTGAGAGTGGGGGAATCAACCATCATACTGCTATAACAACTGTAGGCCTGTAGAATGTTTCCCCCTACTTAAACCCTGTCTCCCAGCCGTATAGGGAGGTCTGAGGGAAATCCTGACCATGAAAATTTTAAGCGAGGTAGAGCTGAAAGCTAAGCGAGGCAAAGTAAAAACAGGGAAAGGAGAGGAACTATCAATAATGATAGAACAAGAGGAGATAAAGAGCTCAAAGGAGTATACCCTAATTAGCATCCGGAGGAGGGAATCATTAAGACAAAGCCATACCCATTGGCGTGCCCAAAAGGTGAGGTTGAGTAGAAACAAAACAGTTGATGATATCTCCTAGTGTTGAGATTTCAATCACCGGGTGTGTGGAGGAGCCGGAAGATGTCACTCAATATGGGGTGCCTCTAGCTATTTATATAATTCTGCCAGTACTTATGTTAGCCATATATATGATTTCTCCTTTTATACCGTAACCATAGTTATAGAGAGTGGAAACCCCATGTGAACCTGAAAAGGTATGCCCTACTCTGTCAAAAGATCTCACGCACCATCTAGTACTCTAAGGGTGTATAGCAGTGCACCAGTAGATAGCCTACGATGCATTTGCTATATGAACTAAGTTCACCTTGACGTAGCCTAGTTGCCAACA
The DNA here is from genome assembly GCA_003316355.1 of Tuber calosporum. Lineage (NCBI taxonomy): Eukaryota > Fungi > Ascomycota > Pezizomycetes > Pezizales > Tuberaceae > Tuber > Tuber calosporum. The sequence goes on along the minus strand of QFET01011202.1, from coordinate 31,432 downwards.
TCTTACAGAATAACAGTAGATCAGTCCAGATATCCGTCTTTCTTGCATATATGCACTCAAGTGCATATGCATTGAGATTATCAAGAGTATGTATGCTCCCTGCTTTTCAGTCTAGATCCTTCACCGAGGTTCAGCACCTTTGCTATAGATATAACCTCTTGGCAGCATGGGTTGAAATCATATAGTAACCTCCCAGTTCTATATTCTATCACAACATATAAAATGTACCATTTCACATAGGGGTAACATCAACTTACGCATTCCAAGCTTCTTCTGAAAGCAATATAACCTTTTAGTACTCATTCCGGTTCGGTGAAAATACCTTCTGTGATAACATGGCTACCGCAGGATAAACCTTTCCATAGATACTACTTAGCCCAACTTTGGATTTCCAGATTTTCCATATCAAAATCTTTTATCAATTCTTGAGCATGGTGTAAGTACTCCACTGATTCCCATGTGTTCTCATCTTCTTAATATCTCATCCACTTAACAAAGTATCGAAGTGCTTTAATGGTTCATGAATATCTCTGAATCTTCATTCATAAGAGGTTATTTCACTGTTAATGATTTTTTCCACCTTCCATTCTCGGGCAACTTCAACATCTTCCGGTGCCATGGGTGGTTGTTCTAGACCTGGCTGAACCGAAACCCCACATGGCCTAAGATGTGATACATGGAATACTGGATGGACCCCCCAGCATTCAGATAATTCCAATTTCTACGCTAGGTCTCCTACTTGCTCCAGAATTATGAATAGACCATATAAATTTGGTAATAATCTCTTGGATGGTCACTTAGTGTGGATATTCTTTTCATTTAGCATAACTAAATCACCAATTTTGAAGTCTGGTTGACTGTGAGCCTTGCTGTCATAGTACTTGTTCCTCCCTTCCTGAGTCTTTAAAGTGATTCCTTTGCCTTTTGTTCTATTATATTAGTCTAGAGAGCATACATTGTAGCTCCAGGATTCTGAGCTTCATACTTCTTCATCCATTCTGTTAGAGATTGTAACCCAAGTTAGCGACAAAAGGGGTTATTCCATGGGTGCTTGATGCCGAGTTGTTCTAATCATACTTGGCTAATGGTAAAAGGTGGAACCAGTCATCTTGATCATAGTAGACAAATATCCGTAGTAGCCTCCTATCACCTGGTTGACCCTCTCCGTTTGTCCATCAGTCTAAGGGTGGTATACATAGACATTCTTCCTATTATGCCCTACATCTGGCACAAGGTGTCCCAAAGTTCTTCAGTAAACTTTGTTTCCAGGTCTGAGATGATATCGGTTGGTAAACTATAACGTTTCTAAACCTCTTTGATCAATGCCTGAGTGACATCTTTTGTGGTTGCATTTTCTTCCAGCCCTATAAAATGTGACATTTTTGTGAATCAGTTAACTAGAACCATCATTTGACTGTATACCTCAAATTTGAGTAGTTGTGTAATATAATCTACCAAGGTAGATGCTAAGCTGCAAAAGGTACTTGTAATAGTTGTAGTAGGCCAAAGCGTGCATGTCTTATTACCTTGGCCTTTAGGCATTCTGTACATGATCTTACATAGTCGTTTATCCATTTGATAATTCATTTCCTGTAGAAAACTCTAGTAATGATGTCTAAAGTCTTTTCCTAACTGAAGTGTCTGGCCACCTTTGAGTCATGACATCCTTTTGCAATATGGGTTTGCGGAGTTTCGTCCTGGGGAATAAACTGGCATTCTTTGTAGAAAAGCATTCTATCAGTTAGAGTCCATTGTTTTAGCATTATCTTGCCATCATCTCCTACTTGGTGTATATGCTGTTTCCTCCATATCTACTTTAGATGATGATATGCTCTCTCCTGTACCCTTGCCATGAAGTTGAGATCACATTTCTTGACATCTCACTTCTCAATCATTGCATTTGACATTAAGGTTTGCCCTTGGGTACATGATGGGTGAAGGAAATATCATTTGCGTCCTGGTACTCCTGTTTGGCATTAGAATGTAGGAAACATAGTTGTGGCTGAGTTTCTTTCATCTGTATACCTGAGCTTCCAAAACCTATGCTTGCTCATGTTGTATTATCTAACTCTAAGACTTCAAGAAGTTCTCTCTCATCAAGCTAGTCCATAATCATCTGCGGTATGCCGTGTCCTGTACATACCTTAAATGCATTGGCAGTAGTATTGCTGAGAAGGATCCTAATCTCAACCATAAAGTCTGCATCTACTGCTCTGGCTCCTATGGAAATACTATGCTTGACTGCCAATCCAGAGCTGGGTTCAATGCCTGCATATATTGCAATCGGGAGTCCAATCGCTAATGCAGTTACTATGAGCACTTTCCCTTTTGTAAAACCAATGATTCCTAGGTACTGAATAGGACATGATATCCAGCTAACTTTAAACCTCGAGTCGGCATTCTTGCCTCATGTGGGAGCCTTGTAATCTTTACCCAATTGTTTGCTTCTTCTTTAGGAAAGCTTAGTTGGGGTTGTTTTGAGTTTTCTTTACCCCATGTAACTGAGACAACTAAGTTTGGGTTATTCTACTGGGTTTCAAAGTGATGAGACAGAGGTATAACCTGCTTGTCATGCACAGCTTCCCACTCAAGGTGGTACTCTGGCCGCCTGCTTAATGCGTCTGGTTTACCTCCTTTGTTTCAGGGTCTGTACATGATTATAAAGCTAGAATCCTTTATATTTTGGGCCCAATGGATTTGTCTTGGTGAGCAGGTATTTGTTGTAAGAATGTATTGTAGATTTTGATAATCAGCATATATGATGCAAGGTTCATCAGTCCAAGCCAGGCACTATCGCCATTCTTCCAATGCAACTGATAATGCCAATATCCTTATTATGGATATCATGGTTACTTTAGGCAGGAGTAACCTTGCTGGAATGGAATGCCTTGGGGTACAACTTCTTATTCATACTTAGAGAAATAACACATCCGAGAGCATAGTTTCTTGCATCTGGTTCCAATACCATTTCTCTTTCAGGATGAAAGTGACATAGTATGTCAGCTGTAATAAACTGTAATGTGAGTTCATCAAAAGCTATTTGTTGTATTGCCCCATAAGCAAAATCCTTCAGATTTCCCTTTGGTAGATTCGTAAATAGTGTACAAAGTGCACTCAAATCGTTTATAAATCGTTGGTAAAAATTGGCGAATCCCGTAAAGATTTCAATTTCTTTAACTCATGTAAGTGGTTTCCAGGCTTTGATTGAATCAACTTTGCGCAGGTTCACAGTGACTCTATCATCAGCCTCTCTAAACCCAAGAAATTAGATGGATCTGACCTGCAAGGAGCTTTTTGCCATGGATATAGCCATATGATACTTTCATAGTCATTCCAGGACCTTTTTTACCAATGTGATATCAACCCTTTCAGTTTTAGAGTATATGAATATATTATCGATATATAACACAACTCCTTTATCAAGGAACTCTCTCTGGATTATAGTCATAATTGACTTACATGTTGCAGGTGCATTGACAATTGCAAATGGTATGACTTTGTCTACAAATAGGCCATATCTTGTGTTAAAGTCAGTTTTCGATTCGTAACTTATTTGATTACAGATTAGATGGTGATCCATCTTTATTTTCAGGCTTGGTGAAAGTAGTTACTCCTTGAACATGGTCGTGTAGTTTAGTCATTTGACTGAGAGGGTGTTTGTTGTGAGTAGTGATTTTTTTCAAACCTTGGTAGTCTACTACCAATGTGAGACGTATGTCTGGTTTCGGAATAAAAAGGATAGGTGCTCAGGTAGTGGACTTGTGGGGGAAATCTCTACTTGTTTTAACTTAATATCCAAATATGTTCTTAGTGCTCTTAACTGTTGTTCTCAGAGCAGATAGATTGGTCACCAGGGTGGTTGAGAGTCTGGTTAGAGTTGAATAGTGTGATCAAAGGTTTGAGGAGACTGTGGTTTGGCTGCAGTTGATGGGTGAAAAGGGTCTTTGTAGTCGAGGTAATGTATAGCAAGTGAATGGAGGACGATTTGTTCCTCATCCACTACTCTCGTAATTCTTCCAATTACCACTGCCTGGGGTCTTCCAGCACCTCCATATTCTATTCTATAGATATACCTTTGTCTTCCAGTAAGTGATGGCACTGACATTGAGGACGGTCAAAACTCCATTTTACTGTGATGTGAATTCCCTGTAATGCATGTTCATCATTCCACTGCTCAAAGGGAATTGTTATTCAGTAATTTCCTGTTGGTGCGATTTCACATACAATTTTCTACTAGAGTTTATTCTTTCCTAACTCCAAGTAGTGAGTAGAGGTATAATTGCTTCCAGTAGAGAATTTGTTTCCTGTATATCCTAAATTAGGGATAGAATCCTGTTAAGATCCAGGAGAAAGATTCAATTCCTTTACCAATTTTGGGTGAATAACAAAAATATTCGATCCTCAGTCCAATAGGAGATTTATGTGATAGCATTTCCCGTGCACATGGATATGTCCATAATAGTGCAGGCATAGGTGTCGTTTTAGTTCTGGATAATGCAGCTTTTATCGCTCATGCAACTGAAGTATATCAGTTGTCCTCGCTTAGAAGATATTATGGTTGTATATGTTTTGTTATTCATGACGACGCAAGCATCGTTTCGCACAAAGAGGTCTTCTCACATAAACTAGAACATATAGATTAATTAATAATATTCTTGGCAGCCCACTATATGGGGTCATTACTTCCTGGTAAGGGGTTCTAGAATATAAAAGTTTATATTCTCTTGTGAAACATGCGTGCATTATTGTGCAAGACATTTTTATGCATCACTAATATGAATAGATATTAGTAATATGCGCCATGGTTTTTTGGATAAACTTAGCTAGGTTTTTTGAGGGTAATTTCCTAAAAGAATAGCTTGTATTCAAAAAAAAATTGTTTTTCAAAAAATATGTCAAATTCCGAGGAGGTTAAAGGTTTGTGAATTTGTACAGCTCATCCAATCATAGAAATAACTGCATTTGAAACTCCTACATTTTCGTAAAATATACCAAAAATTTCTTTTTAAGACGATATTTTTATTTATACTATTGGTTCCCTCTGGGTGCTACTCTGGTTGGCCAGCCGTGTAGCCTGTTGCGAAGATGTCCAGCTTTCAATCCACACCCTTGACTGGGTATTTGAGGAATGTAGCTTATGAAGTCACTCAAGCTGTGTTTTACATCCTAGTATTCCATCAGAGTGTTTATTATGCCTTCAATTGGCTCCTATAATCAAATGTAGCCCTTTCGGGTTTAGAATCTAGGAGGAGAATATCGTCAGCTTGCAGTTGCACTTTTTATAATTGCGGTAGCATACCTCGCTGTAGTCCTGCCGGACTTTGGAAAATACGTGAGACTTGGTTGTTTCTCAAGAACAAAGATGCGACCTCATCCCTTTATTATTCTTAAAAATGTTCGATCCTCCATTTTCAGTCCACTAACTGTGTTCTCCCAAGGACTTATGGCCTTAGGAACTACGGCAGTGGTGCTTCAATTCTGATAGTATATACGAAAGCCAGTAATTCTCAATCTCTAGCCTAGAGGAATCCCTTATTTCAATTCAGGTTACCTATTACCTGGTACCCATAATACTCAATCACTGTTGCTGTTGGTGCCATTTTGAACATTTCAGTATCCATTAATTCCCATACCTGAGGTGAGGCTTCACTATGTATATTATTGACTTTATGTTGATTTAGTCTTGCTATAAGGGTTGGCAGCTGCAGTTTCTGTGAGAGGTTGTGTCAGTCCTTTGATATCTGTTTAGCGAAAGCCCTAACAATTACTATGTCCATTTGAAACTTTCGCCAGGGGTGGTTGTTGAGACCACATCAAGGGCATTCCTTCTTCACTTAGACCTTATCAACCACCTCTTATTAGATTCCATTGTGAGCCTTCTTTCAGTCCATATGCTCAACCTTATGCTAGTTACCTGCTTTGCTTGAGGGTGGATTAGCCTTAGTTGCCTCCCATCGTGAGGTATTTGTTTTGTATTTCTGGTTAGAGTATCCTTGTTTAATATTGACTCCCTTATTGGAGTTATCGCATTTTCCTTTGCATAATCCACTAAGGGCTGGTTCTCATTTGATTAGTTTTAGTTGTTCCAGTAATTCCTCCACTTATCTGCCAACTTCTCTTATGTTTTCCATCCTCTCTTCATAAGAGGACAATATCGGATGGGATAACAGTCGCAATATTTCTTAAGCAAGTTTGCTTTCCGCTAGCACCTTGTAACTGATGCCAGTAAATCCGGCCTTGATATGAAGGTCATCGAGGAGCTGAGGATAAGAGTCTCTCTTTACCTTTTAAAGAAATTGGTTATTTCTTCTAAGGCTATTTGTTCCTTGACAAAGCGGAAGTAGAGCTTGATAATATCTTGCCAATGACGATTCCTAGTCGAATACTGCGTGTCTTCAGTATATCCACCTAATCCACCCATCACCTTCTTGTATATGTCAACGAAGGGTGCTAATTTATTCCACTTTGTTTTTCCGAGGGCAAAAACTATTCGAAGTACTTGATTTTCCCACTGTGTAGGGCTTTTGATCGAAATAGTCTTTATATCCTGTCAAGCAATTCTGAGCATTTTGCTTATGATATCCTACAAAGATTTAGAGTGGTTCTGCAATTAGCTTTGCTGGTCGGGAGAGTCTACTGATATGTTCTATGTAAGCCTAGGTTAACCTTTCCTCAGGTACGTCATTTCTGGGAATGGATGATAAACTGTGAGCCAGTTCCGGCCTGGCATGCTACCTACCCCATCCATCATCTCCGCCACTATAGGACCAATCATCGTCTGAGTCAGGGGCATCACCCAGGTTAACTGGTGGTAGTGATAGTGGCAGGTTATTTCCTCCATAGTCAACTCGGTTTCCCTTATCCTTGCTAGGTATCGAAGCTGATTCCCTTGTTGCGATTGTGCATTGTACCGGTAGAATTTATGGTTGCCCTAAGTTAGAGGGTCCTAGATCACCATCACTGAATACCTGCTGAGTTGGTACAGCGACTTGTTTACCTGCCAGAAGACGTTCTAGAGCAGCAAGGTATGTCTTAATACCTTGTCCTTGTAATCTTAGTTGTTGAACCACAATTTATTGTTTCTCATTAATCATCAGGTCCATGGCTTTTTCAATTGATTTAGGTGAGCTGTTACGCACAAAGGACTCCACAGAGGATTACAAGACTATTTCAGGAGGAACTACATGAATCTGGATCTCAACAGGCAATTACCCCCCTGCGGCCCCGGCGTTGGCCCTGGGAGTCGAAACTGGCACCCTGTGCAGTTGCTCGTTTACTAAGAAAAACGAGAACTTGGAACCCATCTTGTAACCTCGTATACGTCATCGCCATCAGTCCGGCCGGATGCTGTCAGCAGGGTATATACGAGGGCCTCTGTGGCTACTTCTGGGAAGTGGAACGAAGCGATTCCTTTATGGACTCACAGAGTAACACCCAGTAGAAGTTAAGAGAGACTAGGTAGTCCTAGATAGGTATGAATGCGCGATTGAGGTAGGCTAGTCTGATACACACCGAGAGTACGCTGACCCCCCCGTGATGCCTATAAGGTCAATTAACCTATCGGAACAAGTTGAAAAGGAAAGGCAGTGAAGACGAGAAGGTATTGGCCCGATCATGAAGACTAGTCATCCTGAAAGCCAGCAGCAGACCAGGATAAGACGCAACAAGGCAGATTCGGCCAACAACTAAGCTGGGCCCTGGGAGTTCTATGAAGTTATTAGTACGTTGCAAACTGTGCGACCATATCTTAATCAGCTGAAAGAAGATTGACAACTCAGACTAAGTAGGTCCATACCTAAGGAGAAGTCAGGAGCTCTGATCATACTATTGGCTGTGTAGGGGAAGAGAATGATAAAGGGTCAAAGCGGGTTCGCTCTCGGATTCAGAGACGAAGGTTAGGAAGAAAATAGCAGTTTATTTGTAAACAAGTTGTAGTCCACAAACACTCAGATGCGGGATACAAATATCGAATTGCATCCAGTCCTTTAGCCTTAATCAAGCAACGGAGAAGAGATCTTATCAATATTATAAGTTTTAACTCAAAAATCTTCACATAAGAGCCTTCCTAGACAATCTCCGTTTACTAAGAAAGATTTAAGCCTACTCTGATTCCCTTGCCTTTAGACTCGACTACCCATAACAGTATATTGATATTTCTCCTTTTTACCAAGGCTGTTTACATGACTATTTGTCACCTCCAAGGCATACCTCAACAGCCACACAAGCTCATAGCTGATTCCACACTCCTAGACGACCTTCTGCTAGAACCATATCCCTCAAAATACATCTCCTCACTTGAAGAAATACATGAAATCTCCCTCACGGAGATTCTATTCTACACCCCTCAGGAACCCTCCTGGTTCACCTATCCCTTACTCTGCCCTACTGAATCAGATTTCTAGGAAATCTATGAACACTTCTATGGTCCCACCTTCCTATGGAAACTGTTCTAAGACTACGATACTGAAGAAGAAGGAACCTCCAGTTCTTTCAGCTTTACCTCCACCTCCTTCCCCATCTCTTTGAAGACTAGGAAAACATCCAGAGTCCCCAAGAAACGAGATGGCACGACAATTGACTGTCGACACGGACAAAGCTAGGTTGGACATAGAGGAAGTTTCCCTGGTTGGAAGCGACCATGCACCTGGACACTCCAGGTCACCTTTGGCACTCCACCACCTTTCACAGCCAAGTGGAGTTAGAAAGTCAGCCCCTAGAACTCGATCAAGCAGTCCCCGTCCCCCCAACGTCAGAAATCCAGCAATGGAAATATTAGCAGAGGATATAGGCCAGGCAATGAGATACTACGACCGGACCCTCCAGTAATCTGTTAATATGCTACATCTGCCCTACCATGAACTATCTGGTTAAGCTCAGGATCAGGCAAACCAACTCCAGCACCATACTCAATAGGAACCTGTGTGGAACAGATCATTGGCTAAGAGTTAAAACAGGTCAATTGGGCACTTGAAATGTTAGCAACTGAAACCGCCCCACTTCAATGTGCCACCACCAAATGGTTGGAGGCAAAATTGAGTGTGCAGGAAGAATGGGCTGGATCCCAGGAAGCGGTAAGTATCCAACTTCATGCTAACATTGGGGCAACAGGACAAGAGTTGCTGGATCGAGACCGCCAGCTAGACCAGGCTTTAGCTAGGCAAAAGCAGAATTCCTGCAAAGACAAGTAGCATCACAAACAGAACATGAATGGACCAGAGAGGAGTTATGAGAACTGCACCAGGGCTAGAAACAAGAGCGGTAAGAAAGGGAGGCCTATGTGGTCAGGCAGAATGCCGCATCCCAGCAACTAAATCGAATGTTGCCTCTGATGAATGATATTTTGGAGAAACTACAAGTTGCAAGGAACCCACCAAGTGTGTGGGAAACAGTGGCACCACAGCCAGTGGGATATCCGGGCTTGGAAAAACGGACTACGGCCGATGATGGAGAAGAGTTACGGTTCGTTCCCCGTAGAGACAAAGGAAAGGCAGTGGATACAGGTGATGGAAACGGATATGGCAGAAAGGAACAAACCCCGTCTCCTCCGGCGAATGCACCCAACCCGGGAGATGATAACCTGGGATCTGAAGACGGAGGTGGCCCCTAACGACGAGGTGGTGTGCCATCACGAAGACCCTTACCTGGCTGATGGTTCGAATCTGAAGCACACACATGGGTGGACCGACTGTTGCAAGCATTATCCAGGACTAGCAACCGCCAAGCGGAACCACCTTTCAAGTTTAAGAATAAGCATACTGTGGATGTCCGAATATGGTTATTAAATTGTGAGGACTACTTTGCAAGAAACCCATGGCAAAGGGAAAATGATGCGGAACGCATCAAGTATGCCTTAGGAGAATGGAATGAACTGAGGTGACTCCTTTCTTGATAACTTATCGGAAGCAAATGACTGCGGACCTCGGATTCAGAAAACATAAGGGTTATAATTTTTGGATCACTTTCCGAGCCTAACTTACAGAACGATCCTCAGTACTGCATGAGGCACAAAAAGCATTAGCTGATATGGAGAAGGTCCGGTATACAAGGGATATGGGGAAATATCTCCTCACGATGGAAAACCACTACCTTGAGGCAGAGGAACCCGGTATCGCTTGACGAACTATAATTCTGTGGCAACTTCCTATTAAAGGCATGCGTACGCTATCACATGTGAATCATGACTTGGATAGCGAATGGATATATGCAGTCCACAGGGTTACTAAAGCGGAAGAATCGTTTATGAAACAACAAGGGCTATTCAGGAAAAACGACCAGGGAAAAAGTAACTTCTCTAAAAGAAAACGGGAGGAGGAATCAAAATCTTACAAGACCACTGCAGGAAATAAGAATCGAAAAACCTATACGGCAGCTGTAAAGGCCGCCTACAAATTGAAAAAACAAGTGGTTAAGGTAAAAAAGCCCCACACTGAAGGAAAGGTTAAGTATACATATTGGGTAGAAGCTCATAAAGGAATCCCTAAGGACAAAATTGATGCACGAAAGAAAGCCAATCAATCCACCAATGGCACATTGACTAACCATACTTGGAGGTTCTGCTGGAAACAGGCCCCAGTATCAGTTATAGGACAGGAGAGGGTAAATTTCAAACCCCAAATTTGACGACCCCAGATAACAAAGTGGTAACCAGAACCTACGACCAGGGTGAACCAAGTCAACTAGCCCTGGATTTAGGAACCGGATGACATGGATGAAACCTAAAAAGGCCTTTCGGCCACCGGCAGGGATGGCGACCGGGTGCTCGGTTACCGACCACTTACAGTAACCGAAATTAACGAAGGGGTTCGACCTCTGCAAGCTCCTACTAGCAGGTATTCCATGCTTCTCCGTGGGAAACTCAAAATCAAAACGAGAGTCATGAAAAGCAATACAGACCTACGGGAATATCGCATACCTAAGAATACCAGGCAAGCAAGAAGCCATTATCTAGGACGGCAGCTCGTGGTAGTCCGGGACTAACTCAGGGAATTTTATAACTCAAAAATAAGAACGCGGAGTCCCACATTTGATGTACTTCGGACCTGAGTACGGAAGACGGTCAACTAAACTCGCATCTTTATAAAACCCTTAATCCTTAGAAGATATCCAAGGAAGAATGATCAGACAATCGCAGACTACGCAATTATTAAGAAGGACAAAGGGAGGTCAGTCAAGGCTGGAACGTGAGAAGCCTTCCAGGAACGAAATATATAACAGGTCGGCTGGACAAAGGTATAGTTGGAGAAATAGAACAGGATTCCAGACATCAAGAAAAATGAAGTGGAAGAGAATGAGAAACTACAGCTACCTAGTCAACATGCTGAAAGGAGCGGGGTAAATCCGTCCCGAACCTGGTCTCTGACTATGTGGATAGAAGAGGCACGATAAAATCATGAGGTAAGCGAGGCGATGGGTGAAGAATCCCCTGAATACCACCTAATGATACGAGTTCGGCTCCAGTTAGGAAGGGTAAATGGCAGGTGTTTGGGAACCCTTCAGCAACGGGGAAAGACTGCTAGTAGTGGGCTGCCCAATACACCTAGGAAAGAGATTTTAGTTTGTCTGTGGAGGCATAAATAGCCGAAACCGTAAAGGCATGGTAACAAACACCCTAGGTTACTACAACAACGAAAATGTCATGCAAAAGACCTGCACAGGCCCCTAGCGGCCATAAAAAAAGAAATAAAGCAGAAGTACCTGCCTTACCGTATTATTCATGCCCAGAAGGCAGGGCAACCATTGAAGTAAATAGAGAACGGATCCCGAGTCGCATTCTATTTGACTCACGAGCTAATATATACCTAATTAACCAAGAGCTGGTAAATAAACATCGCCTACCATACCACACACGAACAAATAGCTTCGACATTTACACTTTTGAAAGAACTACAGCAGCAAATGGGGGAAAGCACTACATATATCCAATTCTCTTAGAGATCGGGAATAACACACACTGATCTCACATATCTTACGAAATTGCCAATGCGGGCAAATATGACCATGTCATCCCATTTCGATGGTGGCATACACAAAATCCCAATAGGCACATTGAGAATGCGCATTAATGGATATTTAAAGACAAGAAATGCCTAAGTCAGGTTAATATTGAAGGCTGAGACTTGACCTTGGAATGGGACGAGACCATGGCATACGACTCAGAAGCAAGATTTATTGCAAGAATCGAAATAGCACCCACTCCAGAGTCAGAAAAGATCTTGCAAATACCTTAGGAATACCATGAATTCAAGTGGGTTTTTGCACTAGAAATGGCAGAGATAATAGCCAGAAGAAGAACATCAGACCACGGCATTGACTTCATACCTGGCACGGTACCGCCATGGGGCCCGATATATCCTATGTAACCCACCAGCTGGATTTGCTTGGTAAATACCTACAGAAAATGCAGGCTCAAGGGAAAATCGTGGAAAGCAATTCTACGGCTGAGGCTCCAATTTTATTTGTCCCTAAACCGGACGGTTCAATGAAGCTATGTGTGGACTACCGACAGTTGAATAAGCTGATGGTGGCCAACAAATACCCGCTACCCCTAATAAGTGAGCTCCGCGACCGGATCGCTGGGACCCAAATATTCCCTAAGCGCTACTTGAAAGATGGCTAAAACCTCTAAGGATAAAGGAAGGAGATGAGTGGAAAACTGCATTCCGGACCCCATACGGCTACTTTGATTACAAAGTGATCCCATTTGGGCTGGTAACGCGCAGGTCACATTCCAGGCCATGATGAATCAAGTTCTGGGTGAATTTTTAGATCCTGGAGTGGTGGTCTACCTAGACGATATCCTAATTTACTCCAAGTCAGAGAAACAACAAGTCGACTTGGTTAAGAAGGTACTTTGTCGCTTATAAGAATATGATCTAGCAACTTCGACCACCATGTCAGTTTTTCAGGTCAATACTAGGGAGTTTTTGGGGTATATTGTGGCAATTGATGGAGTTACCATGAGTGAAAGGAAGGTCGAAAGCATAAAAAAGTTGTAAGGCACCAAGGTCAGAAAAGGAGGTGCAAATATTCATTGACTTCGCCAATTTTTACCCACGTATCATAAAAGATTTCTCCAAAATCTGCAAACCAATTACCCAAAACGTGGAAGGGCGACCCACGAATATTCAGCTGGGGGCCGGAACAAGACGCGGGGTTTTAAGAACTTGAGACAGGTTTCATCTCCGCCCATATACTGGGTCATTTCTACCCTGTCAGAGAAACAAGTGTGGAAATAGATGCTAGCGATTTTGTGCTAGACTGTTTCCTCTCCTAGTTTAAAGACAAAAAGCTACATCTGGTGGCTTTCCACTCAGGCAAACAGAGCCCAGCAGAGCGAAATTAGAAGATCCATGAAATGAAACAATTAGGGATTATGGAAGCATTTAAAGAGTGGAAACAGTACCTGGTCAGAACAGAAAAACCAGTGACTGTCTACACTGATCATCAGATCCTACAGATATTTATTACTACTAAGGTATTGAACCCACGGCAGATACGATAGGCTCCGCAACTGGCTAACTACAATTTCATGATTGTCTACCACCCGGGAACACGAGGCGGAGAGCCGTATGCACTGAGCTGACGGCCGGAGTACTGTCCAGAGGAGGGAGCTGGGCATAGCCAACAGTCAATAGTCAAGCACTCTCACATCCAAATCTCCCTGGTGCAGTTAAATCAGCCTGAAAGGGAGAAAAGAATAATTGGCAAAGAGTCCACTGATTCCTTACGAAAAAAATTGCAAACTCCAAATGCATGAATGTCTACGAAAGGGTCCCGACTAGCAGCCAGACACAACCTGTACGCACTAGAGGACTTTATATATCCGACCAAAGGACAAAGGTTGGTGGAACCTGAGATATACGTCGAATTACCAAAAGGAACTTACGCACGGTTAGCACCACAGTGTGGAATGACCACCAAAATTGGGATCAGCAATGGCGGAGGAGTAATCGAAGCTGATTACACTGGGGAAGTCAAGCTTATCTTAATGAACCATGGAAACCCAGATTGCCATGTTCGCCAAGGGGACCGAATGGTACAAATGATCATTGAGAACATACACATGGCTGAAGCAATCGAAGTTGACGGACTTGCAGAAACTGCAAGGGGCAAAGGCGGATTTGGCAGCACGGATGTATCACCCAGACGATGAGCTGCAACAAAGACCCAGGTACTGGTTGCATACTTGCAAGCGCATAAAGCCAAATAAGACTTTTTTGATGAAATAGACCATCAAGCAAGACTAAACAAAGGGATACTCCTAATGTCTAATGCTATATTGTCCAATTTCGACAATAGGAGATATGACCAGACATTATTAAAAACCATCAAAGAAGCAGGCCAGAAGGATCAAGACTGGCAGGAACGCTTTCAAGAATTGGAAACGATAACCAAGGAGGGCTAACCATTACCAAGTCACTTGTCAGTAACTGAAGGAGTGATATACTATAAGAATCGCTTATACATTTCAGACAACGAACAGCTGCAGACCACTATAGCCAAAGGTTGCCACGACTCTAAGGTAGCTGGACACTTTGGACTGGAGAAGACTCTGGAAATTGTTACCAAAGACCTTTATTGGAGAGGGCTGACATTGTGGATAAATGACTACGTATGGTCATACAACGAATGTCAATATAATAAATCCCCACGAGATGCGCGGTTCGGTCTGCTGCAGCCTCTAGAAGTCATGATCGCAGCCTGGTCATTCATATCGACCTACTTCATCACACAACTACCAGAATCACAAGGAAGAACACAAATTATGGGAGTCGTGGATCGGTTTACAAAGACAGCTCAATTCATAAGTCTATAAAGTAATGTAACTGCAAAGTAGGTAGCAAACGGATTCTTGAGGGAAGTCAGGAAGCTACATGGACTTCTTGCGGATATTAGATACGACATGGATGCAAAGTTCTCAGGACAATTTTGGGATCCCTATGCAAAACCTAGGGGATAAATCAAAAGATGTCCACTGCGTACCACCCACAAATGATGGATAAACAAGGAGGAGCAACCAAGTGCACAAAAGATACCACAGAAACTTTGTCAATTATGATCAAATGGACTGGTAATAGTTGTTTCCATGGGGCGAGCATACCTACAACAATTCGTTAACGAATGCGCAGTGCATACCACCCTCCTACGCAAACTATAGACTCTATCCACAAACAGATTGGAAGAAGGAACGTTAAGCCAAAAATCCGGAGGCCCAGCTATACGCACACTGGATGCAAACAATACACCAATAGGCCAGAGAAGCGTTGGAACAAATGGAGGAAAATATGAGTAAATATTACAACTGCAAGGCAAAGCGGCAACCAGACATCAAGGTCTGGGTCCTGGTTATGTTAAATGCAAAATATATACGCACCAAACGAGCCTATAACCAGCTTAGCCCAAAGCTGTATGGCCCGTTTAAGGTATTGGATAAAAGAGGTGAACGTGCCTACAAACTAGAAATATTACCATGATGGAAGATCCATCCGATATATCCTGGATCATTGTTGGAACCTAATCGAACATCCAATCGACCAGCAATGATACAACCACAACCCGAGCCAGATGAAATCGATTCAGATATGAATGGGAAATCCAAAGATTTGTGGACTGTGAAATAATCTTTTATACCCGGCGCATGGGAGCTCGGAACCGAATAATAAGTGAGTTACGGTACTTTGTGAAGTTGACTGGCTATTCTGAAGATGAACTTACTTGGGAACCACCAGACCTCTTAGAGCATGCATAGGAATTGGTGGAGGCATTTCATATGGAGAATCCGAATATGCCAAAGAGGTCCGATATTCAATCACATGGAAAAGGGTTTCCTAGCATGGCTAAGCAAACGCGTTCAGTTGTTCACCCTACCAAGTCGGGTACAAGAAGGGACTGGTAAATTTCAGAATTATAAATGTTAGGGTTTTATTTTTAATTTTTATTATGATTATTTTGATGGGGTATCTAAAGGGAGGGAAACCTTTGTAAAGCGATTCGGGAGACACCGTACAGAGGAGGCAGCTCATGTTAGGCACAAACAACTACCAAGAGGGTTAGATGACTTTTTCAGGAGGAACTACATGAATCTGAACCTCTACAGGCAATTATCCCCCTGCAGCCCTGGTGTTCGCCCAGTGAGTCCACACTGGCACCTTGGCAGTTGCTCGTGAGCTAAGAAAATCGAAATATTGGAACAAATCTTATAACCCCGTATAGGTCGTCGCCGTCGGTCCGTGGGGATTCTGTCCTCAGTGCCTAAAGAGGGTCTCTCTGGCTATGTCTGGGAAGTGGAACGAAGCGATTCCATAAAGAACTCGCAGAGTTACACCCAGTTGAAGTTAAGAGAGCATGGGGTGTCCTGGATGGGTACGAATGCGCGATTGAAGTAGGCTACTCCGATACACACAGAGAGGAAGCTGATGCACACGTGATGCCTATAAGATCATTGAACCTATCGGAAAAAGTTGATCATGTGAGGCAGGGAAGACGAGAAGGCATTGGCCTGATCGTGAACACTGGTTATCCTGAAAGCCAGCTGTAGAGTCGGATAAGATTGCAAGAAGTAGATTCGGCCAACAACCAAGCTGGCCCCTTGGAGTTCCAAGAAGTTATTAGTACATTCCAAATTGGGCTACCATATCTTAAACAGCTGAAAGAAGGTTGACAACTCAGACTAAGTGGGTGGACACCTTCTGAGAAATAGGGAGCATTGATCATACCATTACCTGTGTGAGGGTAAAGAAAGATTCGGTGTGGAAGTGGGTTCGCTCTCGGATTAAGAGACGCAGGTAGTGAAGAAAATACCTGTTTGTATCTAAAACCAGTTGAAGTCCGCTAGCACACAGACACGGGATATGAATATCGTAGTGCCGCCCATGCTTTAGCCATCATCAAGCAACCGAGAAGAGATCTTATTAACGTCATAAGTTTTAACTCCAAAATCTTTACCTACGACCTTTCCTATACCATGTCCGTTTACGAAGAAAGAGTTAAGCCTTGTCCGATTCGATTGCCCTTAGAATCGTCTACCCTTTACAGTATATTGATATTTCTCCATGTTACCGAGGATCTTTACATGACTATGGGACACCTCCAAGTCTTACCTCAGGAATCACACAAGCTCACAGCTGATTCCACCCTCCTTGACGAGCTGCTACTCAAACCATGTACCTCAAAATACATCTCCGTTTTCGAAGAAATACTTGAAAACTGCCTGCAGGAGATTCGATTCTATACCCCTCAGGATCCCTCCTGGTTCACCGATCCCTTACTCATGCCTACTTAATCCGTTTTCCCGGAAATTTATGGACACTTAAACGGTCCAACCTTCCTCTGGAAGCCGTTTCAAGCTTACGATACTGAAGAAGAAGGAACCTCTAGTTCTTTCTTCTTTACCTCCCCCTCCTTCACCCCATCTCTTTGAAGCCTTGGAAAACATCCAGAGTCCCAATAAAACGACATGGCAGGACAATTGACTGTCGACACGGACCAAGCCATATCTGGCATAGAAGAACTTTCTCTGCTTGGAAGCGACCATGCACCTGGACCCTCCAGGTTACCTTTGGCACTCCACCACATCTCACAGCCAGGTGGAGTCAGAAAGTCATCCGCAGGAACTCGATCAAGCACTCCTAGTCTCCCTGACGCCAGAAATCCAGCTAGGGAAAGATTAGTGGAACGCATAGGTAAGGTAATGGGCTACTTCGACCGTACCCTCCAGGAATCAGGTGCTGTCCAACATATGGCCTACCGTGAACAATTTGGTCAAGCTCAGGATTAGGCAAACAAACTCCAGCACCATGCTTGAAGGATAACCGGTGGGGAACATATCATTGGCGAAGAGTTGAAACTAGTCAATTCGGGACTTCATATGTTAGCAGCTGAAAACGCCACACTTCAACATGTAACCACCAAACGGTTGCAGGTAAAGTTGCGGGCGCAGGAAGAAAGGGCTGGACACCAGGAAGCGGCAAGTAACCAACTTCATGCTGAGATTGAGACAACTGGACAAGAGTCGCTGGATCGAGACCGCCAACTCTAACTGGTATTTGGGAGGCAAAAAGCAGAACTTCTTCAAAGACAAGTAGTCGCACAAAAAGAACATGAGCAGACCAGAGAGGAGATATGAGGACTTCACCAGAGCCTCGAACAGGAGCGTGTAGAAAGGGAGGCCTATGTGGGCAGGCTGAATTCCGCATGCAAGTAACTAAATCGACTGTTAACATAGATGAATGAAGCTTCGGTACAACTACAAGTAGCGAGGAACCCACCAAGCCTGTGGGAATCAGTAACACCACAGCCAGTTGAAAATCCGTGCTTGGAAACACGAACCACGGCCGATGGCGGGGAAGAGTTCAGGTTCATTCACTGTAGAGACAAGGGAAAAGCTGTGGACAGAGGAGATGGAAATGGAAATGGCGGAATGGAACCACCACCGCCCCCTTCGGCGAATGCACCCAACCCGCGAGATGATGACCCTGGGTCTGAAGACAGTGGTGGCCCCAAACGACATGGTGGTAAGCCATAACAAAGACCCTTGCCTGGCTGTAAGTTCGAATCCGAAGCAGACCCATGGGGCGACCGACTAGGGCAACTATTGTCAAGGACATACCACCGGCAGGTGGATCCACATATCAAGTTCGAGAATAAACCTACTCAGGATGTGAGAGTATGTTTAGTAAATTGCTAAGATTACTTTGGGAAAAACCCATGGCAATGGAAAAACGATGAAGAATGCATCAAGCATGCGTGAGGAACAATGATAGAACTGAGGTGGCACCTTTGTCCAAAACATATCGCAAGAATGTGACGAGAGACCTCAGATTCCCTAAACATGAGGGTCCCGATTTCTGGGTCACCTTCGGGGCCCAAGTTACAGAGTGATTCTCTGTACTGCACAAGTCACAAAAAGCCTTAGCCGAGATGGAGAAGGTAAGGTATACAGGGGATATAGAAAAGTATCTCCTTACTATAGAAAATCACAACATCGAAGCAGAAGTATCGGGCATCGCTTGGAGAACTATATTTCAGCTGCAACTTTCTATTGAAGCCATGTGTACGCCATCACATGAAAATTACGACTTGGATAGTGAATGGATAATGGCAGTCCGCAGGGTTACCAAAGCGGAAGAAGTATTCAAGGAACAACAAGGGCTTTTCAAAAAAAGACAACCAGCGAATAAGTGACTCCCAGGAAAGAAAACAGGAGGAGGAATCGAAATCTTGCTAGACCAGAGCTGGATATAAAAAACGAAAAACCTATCCAGCAGTTGAAAAAGCCGCCTACAAATTGAAAAAACAAGAGAAAAAGGGAAAAAAGCCCACAATGAAGGAAAGGTTGAGAACACAAATTGTGTAGAAGCTGATAAAGGAATCCTTAAGTACAAAATTGAAGAGCGAAATAAAGCCAATCAATGCACCCATTGCAAGTTGGCTAACCATACTTGGAGGTTCTTCAGGAAACAGGCCCAGGTATCGGTTATAGCACAAAAACGGGGAAATTTCAAACCCCAATATTGACAACCCCTGATAACAAAAGGGCAAACCGCACCCACAACAAGTGTGAACCAACTCAACCAGCTCAGAATTTGGGAAGTGAATGACATGGATGAAACCTAAAAAGAGGTTTTCATCCAGCGGCAGCGACGGCGACCGTGTACACAGTGATGAAACCCTTACTGAAACCGAAAGAAACACGGGGGCTCGACCTCTGCAAAGTCCTACTAGCGGGTATTCGGCTCATCTCCGGGTGAAACTCAAACCCAAAACGAGAGTCACGAAAAGCAATCCAGACCTACGGGATTGTTGCAGACCTAAGAGTGACAGGCGAGCAAGAAGCGATTAACTTGGACATCGGCTAGTGGTAGTCCAGCACTAACTCTGGGAAGCTGAAACTCAAAAGGAAGAAAGAAGAGCGCCATATTTGATGTATTTCGGACCTTAGTATGGAAGATGGTCAACTAAACCCTCATCCTTATAAAGCCCTAATTCCTTCCTAGAGATCTAAGGAACAGTAAACAGACCAGCACTAACTAGGGACTTCTAAAGAACAACAAGGGGAAACCAGTC
Organism: Tuber calosporum; assembly: GCA_003316355.1. Lineage (NCBI taxonomy): Eukaryota > Fungi > Ascomycota > Pezizomycetes > Pezizales > Tuberaceae > Tuber > Tuber calosporum. The sequence continues at coordinate 11,368 of QFET01011202.1, read as the reverse complement.
AAGCCTGGATCATGAGAAGCCTTCCAGGAGCGAAATCTAAAACAGGTCGGCTGGACAAAGGAACAGTTGGAGAAACGGAACAGGATCCCATACATCAAGGAAAATGATTTACAACAGAATGAGAAACTGCGGCTACGTAGTCTTCATGCTAAATGGAGCGTGGTAAATCCGTCACGAATCCGGACTCTGGCTTTGTGGACAGGATAGGCACGATTGACTCATGGGGTAAACGAGGTGATACTCGAAGAATCACCTGAATACAACTTAAAGATACGTGTTCGGCTCCAGTTCGGCAGGGCAAAAGGCAGGTGTCAGGGAACCATTCGGCAAGGGGTGAAGACCGCTAGTAATGGGCTGCCCAGTACACTAAAGACAGAGATTTTAGTTTGTCTGAGGAGCCTGAAAGAGCCGAAACCGTGCAGGCATGGTAACAAAGACCCTAAGTTACCACAACAACGCAAAAGTTATACAAAAGACCTACACAGGCCCCTAGTAGCCCTAATAAAAGAAATAAAGCATAATCACTGGCCACGCCTGAAGATTCATACCCAGAAGGCAGAACAACCATTGAAGCTAATTGAGAACGGATCCTGATTCGTGTTCTATTGGACTCCAGGTCTAATAGATTTCTAATTAACCAAGAGCTGGTTAAGAAACATCGCCTACCATACCACACACGCACAAATAGCTTGGACATTTACACCTTTGAAGGAACCACAGTAGGAAATGGTCGAAAACACTACACACATCCTATTCTCTTAGAGATCGTAAACAACGCGGACCGATCTCCCATTTCTTGCTAATTTACCAATGCTGGTAAATCTGACCTTATCATCCCATTTGGATGGCAACATACAGAACATCCGCTAAGCCACATCGAGGATGCTCAAAAATGAACATTTAAACACAATAAATGCCAAAGTCACATTAATTATTAAGGCATAGACCTGACCTTTGAATGGGACGAGACCATGGCATACGAGCCCGAACCAACATTTATTGGAAGAATCGAAATAGTACCCATTCCAGTGTCAAAGAAGTCCTGCAAATACCACAGGAATACCAGGAATTCAAGAGGGTTTTTGCACCAGAAATGTCAGAGAAACTAGCCGGAAGAGCAACGTTTGACCACGCTATTGACTTAATACACGGCGCGATACAACCATGGGACCCTATATATTCTATGTCAGCACAACATGTGAATTTACATTTTAGATAGCTACAGAAAATACAGGATCAAGGGAAAATCGGTGTAAGCAAAACTTCAGGTAGGGCTCCGATTCTGCTTGTCTGTAAACCGGACGGTTCAATGAGGCTATGGGGTGACTACCGAAACTTGAATAAGCTAACGGTGGCCAACAAATATCCGCTACCCCAAATGATTGAGCACGGCGAGCAGGTAACAGGGTTCCAAATATTCACCAAGCTCTACTTAAAAGATGGCTATTACCTCCAAAGAATAGAGAAAGGAGATGAGTGGAAAACAGCATTTCGGACCCAATATCACCACTTTGAAATCAAAGTAATGCCATTCAGGCTGGTAAATGTGCCAGCCACATTTCACGCTATGATGAATAAAATTCTTCGCGAACTTTTACATCATGGAGTGGTGGTCTAGCTAGACGTTATCCTGTTTTACTCCAGGACAGAGAAAGAACTTGTCGACTTGGGCAAGAAGGTATCTCTCGCTTGGAAGCATATGATCTAGCAGTGTCTATCACCAAGTCAGTTTTTCACATCAATACCGTGGAGTTTTTGGGTTATATTGTGGCGATTGATGGAGTCACCATGAGTGAAAGAAAGGTCGAGAGCAGAAACAATTGAAAGTCACCAAGGTGGGTTAAGGAGGTGCGAATCATGATTAGCTTTACCAATTTTTACCTAGGTTTCAATAAATATTTCTCCAAATCTGTAAAGTAATAACCGAAACATTAATAGGCAACCCCAGGAAGTTCAGCTGGGGGCCGGAACAAGATAGGGCGTTTGAAGAACTCAAGGAACGATTCATCTCTGCCCATATACTGTGTCATTTCTAACCTGACTGAGAAACAAGCGTGGATACAGATGCTAACGATTTTGCGCTTGGCTGTGTCCTCGCTATTAAGGGTATATGATTCTAAGGGCAAGCGAATCGAAGTAGGCTTAAATTTTTCGTTGTAAAAAGAGATAGTCTAGAAAGGCTTGTAGGAGAAGATTTTTGAGAAAACATATGATGTTGATAAGATCTCCTCTCCGTTGCTTGATGATGGCTATAGATCGGGAGGCACTTCGATATTTATCTCCTGCGTCTGAATGTTTGCGGACTATAACTGGGTTACATATAAACAGGTATTTACTTCCCAACCATCATCTCTTCATCCGTGAGCGAACCTGCTTTGACCCTGAAACTTCATCTTCCCCCAGACAGCTAATGGTATGATCAGGGCTCCTGACCTCTCTGTGGGTGTGGAATCCCTCAGTCTGATTTGTCAACCTGCTTTCGGCTCTTAAGATATGGCCGCCCAGTTTGGAACGTACCAAGAACTTCTTAGAACTCCAAGGGGCCAGCTTGGATGTTGGCCCAATCTGCTTCATGCTGTCTTATCCGGCTCTACAGCTGGCTTTCAGGAGGACTAGTGTTCACGATCGGGCCAATACCTTGTAGTCTTCACTGCCTCTCCAGATCAACTTGTTCTGATGGGTTCATTAACCTTATAGGCATCACGGGGGCGTCTGAGTACTCACGTGGTGTATCGGAGTAGCCTACTTCAATCGTGCTCTCATACTCATCTAGGACTACCCATGCTCTCTAAACTTCATCAGGGTGTAACTCCACCGGCCTTTGACAGAATCCCTTCGTTCCACTTCTCAGACGTAGCCAGAGAGGCCCTCCCATATACCTTACGAACAGCATCCGGTCGGACAGACGGCAAGGACGTAAACGGGGTTACAAGATGTTTTCCAATATCATGTTTTTCTTAGTAAATGAGCAACTGCACTAGGTGCCAGTGTCGAATCCCAGGGCGAACGCCAGGGCCATAGGGGGGTAATTTTCTATAGTGGTTCAGATTCATGCAGTCCCTTCTGAAAAGTCATGTAATCTTCTAGGAGTCGTTTGTGCCTACCATGAGCTCCCTCCTCTGTGACGTTTCTCCCGAATTGGTTTTCTAAGGTTACACTCTCTTTAGGTACCCCATCAAAATAACAATAAAAAACAAATTTAAATTTTTAACCATGAAACCCAACTTAAACAATTCCGAAAAATATCCGTGCCTTTTTGAACTCGACTTGGTAGGGTGAAAAGCCTGACGAGTTAGCTTGTAACTCTAGGAAACCATTTTGCTTGTGATTCAACATCTGCACGCTTTGGCATATAGGATTCTCCCTATGAAACTCCTTCACCAATTCCTGGGCATGCTCTGAGTGGTCTGGTCGTTCCCAAGTATTTTCATCTTCAGAGCAGCCAGTCCACTTCACAAAGTAGCGTAACTCCCGCATTGGTCGGTTCCAACCTCCCCCGCGCCGGGTATAAGTGATTGTTTCACACTTAACGATTCTTTCGATTTCCCATTCAAAATCTGAATCGATTTCTTCTGGCTCACGGGGAGGTTGTTGTCTTGCTGGTCGATTGAATGTTCATTAGGGTTCTAACAATGATACATGATATATCGGATGGATCTTCCCTCTTGGTGATATTTCTAGTTTGTAGGCACGTTAACCTCTTTTTTCCAATACCTTAAACGGGCCATACAGCTTAGGGCTAAGCTTCTTGGAGGATCGCTTGGTGCGTATGTTTTTTGCATTTAACATGACCAGGTACCCGACCTTGATGTCTGGTTGGTGCATAGCCTTCTGGTTGTAATATTTGCTCATATTTTCCAGTGTTTGTTACAACGCTTCTCTGGCCTGTTGGTGTATTATTTACATCCAGTGAGGGTATAGTTGGGCGCCTGGATTTTGAGCTTCTCGTTCCCTCAACCATTGTGTTTGTGGATGGAATCCATGTTTGCGTATAAGGGTGACATGCCATGCGTGTTCGTTACCGAATTGTTGTAGTCATGAGTTACGATCCTATGCGGTAAGCTGTTTCTGCAGCCGGTAACTGCTTCTCTTTGAGTTGGATGAATATGACCGGGCCGTTGTTTTAGTCCGGTGTGGGGCGTGGCGCTAATCTCAGCCACCAGTGTAGGAGTACTATTGCAATGAGTAGTCTACCCGGAGTTCCACTATTGCTCTTAGGCCTATGCCTACGTTGTCTTGATAGCTGAACACTATGGTTCCTGTCGCACAACGCCAATAGGAGAATGGAACGGAAAAGAGGAAAAGTAATTGTATAGGAAAGAACTTAGATGGTTGCGTGAAGAGTCCTAACTACAGGTCGCTTAGAGGTCCTTATATAGGCACTCTTCCCTCAACCCTAACCCAGATGACTCATACCTATGAGTCACACGACCTCTATGACTCATAGTGAGTCATAGTATGAAATCCATCAGCTGACTCCTCTGAGTCAACTGCGCCGCGCGCCAACCAATCATAACTCATATAATAAGTCATGTGCCCTAAAGTGGTCACATGCGCGATACCCATAACTCATAGTGTGAGTCTAGTGCGAAAATCATTACATCATATGACTCACAAATGTGAGTCATGCGCACGATCAACCAATCGCAACATAACAATGATTGCACAAGTGTGCATCATGTGAAACCCCATGACTTCTAATGAGTCATAGTGCGAAATATAACAACCTTGTGACTCATAACTATGAATCATGCGAAACTCTGCCTTGCTTAGTCACCAATGGTGACATTAGCTCCCCTCTCCCTTAAGCCTGAGTCCCTTCAGGCATAACGTCCCATCTTCGTCAGGCTTTCTCCAAACCTGCGCAGTTCCTTTTTCAATTTCCGAAGTTGATGTTCGGCCTACTGGTAGTTTCTCCGGACTTCCTCTACGGTGGTGTGTGCCGCCCTAATAGTCCGGTCCCGGTCATCGATCATTCTCTGATATATCCGCATATCAGTTCTTTGGGCCTCGTTTGTGGCATCGGCGGTGCCAAGTTGTTCTCGTAGCCCTTGCAACTGTCGTTGCAAACTTTCTTCGTCGGGGACCGTCTCGATTTCGCTTTTTTCGCCCCCCTCACCCGTTAACTGTGTCCTCACAGTTGTCTTTCTCTTTCTAATACGTGCATCGTTTTGTTTAAGGGGTGCCGCTTCCCCGTTTCGTCTTGGGTAAAACCCAGCATCGATTTTGTCGTGTCTGTGAGTACGACAAGTGTCCTTGAAACAGTGTTTCCAGGATGTCTCCTTGTGTGGTTGTTGCGGTTTGCGCAACTTGGGCTGTCTTGGAAACCTATTGCTTCCTTCCTTGTCGCGTAAATGAGTGTTGCAGGAATCATCGTAACAGGCAGTCCACGAAAGAGCGTGGTGTGCTGCCTGCTTTTCCCTTTCTTTCTGAGTAGCGTATGGCAGGCTGGTAAGGGTAGTAGCCCTTGGGCTATCGCCCCAGCCTTCGTCTGGACCCAATGGCGTTGGGTCTTGCCTCGTGGGTTCGATTTTGACTGTAACCCACTACGGGTTTTCTTGGGTACTGCTGATGGAAACGTTCAATGGCAATGCTGGCATTGTTGAAGTTTTCCGCAGGGTACCAGGTTTTGTCGTGTTCTGATACGTAGCCAGTCCACTGGGCTCTGTATTGTAGGCGTTTTCGGTGTATGCGTGAATCAATGATTTCTTCGAGTTCGTACTCGCTTTCTCCTTCTATCTCGATTGGAGGTGGTGGTGATTGTTTTTGTGAGGGGAACTGATTGTCTTGGTATAGTTCGAGGAGTGAGATGTGGAAGGTGTTGTGGACCTTCATCTGTTGGGTCAAGGCCAATTTTTAGGGACTTGTGCCCACCTTCGTAAGCATCTTGAATGGTCTGATTTTCTTGTAATCCAGCTTCTTGCATGGTCTTGTGGTCCTTATATTTCTTGGCAGTAACCAGACCATGTCACCTGACTGGAGATTCGGATCGGGTTTTCTGTGTTGATCGTACTTTTCTTTTTGTCGTAATTGTGCACTGACCATTTCCTGACGTAGGATAGTGTGCACCTGACCCATCTCTTCCTTTTTCGTGGTTTCTTTTGGTATCATGTGGCCTATCGCCCCATGTTTGGGATGTTGTCCGTAGTTTGTGTAGAAGGGTGTGATCTTAATGGTTTCCTGTTTTCCATTGTTGTATGCAAATTCCGCTAATGGTAGTAATTCCGCCCAGTTATCTTGCTGATAGTTGACATAGGCCCTTAGGTATTGTTCCAGTATTCCGTTCGTCCTTTCGGTTTGTCCGTCGGTTGGTGGGTGGAAGGCGGTGCTCATTCTTCGTTCAATTCCAAGTGATTTTGAAGTCTCTTTCTACAAGTCTGATGTAAATAGCGTTCCTCTATCGGTGATGATATCTTGTGGTAGTCCATGGAGTCGGAATATTTCCCGTAGGAATATCTGGACAAATTCTTTGGTGTTCATATCCTTGTTGCAGGGTATGAAATGGCTCATTTTTGTCAAGCGGTCGATGACCACAAGGATGGCGTCATAATCGTCTGATTTCGGCAGGTCCGTGATGAAGTCCAATTGCTATCGATTTCCATGGTTGGTGTGGCGCCTCGTTCGGTTGTAGTAGTCCGTAGGGCGCGTGCCTTATCGCTTTCGTTCTTTGGCATGTATCGCAATTCTTGACATATCTCTTTATGTCTTCTTGCATCTTTGGCCAATAATATTGTCGGGATAGTAGTTCCGTAGTTTTGCAGGTTCCGCCATACCCAACTGCTGGGTTATCGTGATTTTGTCGCATAACTTGAGTTCTGATCTCTTCGTGTTCCGGTACCCAAATCTTTCCTTGATGCCATAGGCATCCTTGCTTCCATTCACCTGCCCCTAGAGCCACTCCTTACATTTCTTTCTCTCCTTTCCTAAGGGCTTCCTGGATTGCTCTTATCTGTCTGTCTTTCGTGCTTGCTTCTCGGATGCGAAAATCTTCAGCGACAAACCTGACCGCTTCCGTGGCTTCGGGGTATTGTTCTTTTGGGGGTAGGATCCTTTGTTTTTGTTGTATCCTCTCGTCATTCTTTTTCGGGACATCTTCTGCTCTCCTAGTAAGGGCATCTGGTTTGCCCCCTTCCTTCCCGGGTCGGTATTGTATTTTGATATCGTATTGACTGAGGGTCTCGCTCAATCGGATTTGTCTATCGTTAAGCTCATTTGTCGTGGTAAATGGTACCAGGTTCATATGGTCAGTGAGGACCAGGACCTGGTGTCTGCTTCCTTTTGCATATCTTCTCCATTCTTTCAACGCTTGGACAATGGCTAAGAGCTCTTTGTCGTGGATATCGTAGTTACATTCCGCGGGCGTCCTTGTTTTTGACCGGTATGCCACTGGCCTCCATTTTCCATCGCTCCCCTTCTGTGATAGAATGCCTGAGCATACATATTTTGAAGCGTCGGTCTCAATCATGATTTCCTTGGTTGGATCGTAGTGTACCAGTAGTGGGGCTGAAGTAAGTTGCCTGCGCAATTCATCTAATACTTTTTGTTGGTTCTCAGTCAGGTTCCATTTGCAGTCCTTCTTCGTCAGTTGATAGAGTGGTTTAGCTATCGGACTAGACCCTTCTATGAATCGTCGATAGAAGTTGCAGAATCCCATAAAGCACTGTATTCCTTTCTTGCTTTCGGGTGGTTTCCATTCCCATAGTGCTTTTGTTTTGAAAGGATCAACGCAGACTCTGTCCTTGTCGATGATGAGGCCTAGGTTTTCGGTTCGTTCCTTGTGAAATTCGCACTTCGATGGCCTCAGTGTTAGCCCTTCTTTTCTCATGGCTTCCATAATCATCCTGACATGGGTTCGGTGTTGTTCCAGGATTTCTGAATATATCAGAATATCATCTAAATAAACGTGTTAAGGGTAGCCGATTCTAAGGTCAAGCGAATCAGGCTAGTCTTAAGAAATCAAATCGTAGACGGAGATTGTCTAGGAATGCTCAAGATTTCAAGGTAGAACGTATGATATTAATAAGATCTCTTCTCCGTTGCTTGATGATCGCTAAAGCTCGGGAGGCACTTCGATATTTATATCCCGCGTCTGAGTGTTCGCGGACTACATCCGGTCTCCATATAACCAAGTATCTACTAACAATTTTCACAACAAAATCCAACAGCGAACCCACTTTGACCCTGAAAGTTTTTTCCCACGCACAGCTAATGGCGTGATCAGAGCTCTTCTTTCTCCGTGGGTGTTAACACCTTCTCGTTAAGAGATAACAGCCGTCGTCCTGCTGTTCAAACTATGGCCGTCCAGTTTGGAACTTGCCAATAGTTTCTTAGAACACCAAGTGGCCAACTTGGGTATCGACCAATACGGCTTCGTTGCGGTTCACCCGGTCTTCCCGCTGGCTTTCAGGATGACTAGACTTTGACGATCGGTCTAATACCAATTCGTGCTGGACTGCCTCTCCTTATCGACATGTTCCGATAGGCTTGCTTGCCTATGATAGACATTCATTTGGGGTACAGTACTATTCTCTACGGAATAGCCCAAATACCACTCCCTCCTAGGCTTCCGGACGTTGTTTTGGTCTCTTGACTTTAGTGGGAGGTAGCTCCGCGGGTTCTTGACGGAATCGCTTGGTTCTTTTTCCCAAACGTAGCCAGAGATGCCCTCTTATATACCCTGCGGACAGGATCCGGTCGGTCGGACGGCGACGACGTATACCTGGTTACGAGAAAGGTTCCAATATTTCTTCTTTCTATGATTGCGAGCAACTGCACAAGGCGCCAGTGCTGTCGTCCGGGGCCAACGTCGGGGCCGGAGGGGGGTATTAGTCTGTGCAGTTTCAGGCCCAGAGCTCTCAAGCTGCTCTTCTGGGCCCTCATGGGAGTTATGTGCCTAACACGAGCTCCCTCCTCCAAAGGTTCGTCTCGAACCGTTTGGTCTGTTATCAGGTTACCCTGCCTTCTGTTTTTCCATAACAAACGAAATATATAATACAAAGTATCCCTTTTGAACTCAACTTGGTAGGGTGAAAAACCTAATGCGTTTACTTGTCCAAACTAGGAAAACCTTTCCCTTGTTATTCAACATCTGCCCGCTTTGGCATATCTGGATTTTCCCTATGAAATTCCTCCACTAAATCCTTTGCCCGCTCTAAATGCTCCGTTGGTTCCCATGTGTTCTCGTCTTCTGAACACCCTGTCCACTTCACGAAATATCGTAGTTCGCGCATATGTCGATTTCGACCGCGAACCCTTCTAGTGTACGAGATTATTTCACTCTTCACTATCCTTTCGACTTCCCATTCTAAGTCCGCATCTATTTCTTCCGGCTCTCTGGGTGGTTGTTCCCGTGCTGGTCGTTTCGATATGCGGTATGGTTCCAACAGTGATACATGGAATATCGGATGTATCTTCCATCGTGGTGATATTTCCAGTTTGAAGGCGCGTTCTCCTCTCTTTTCCAATACCTTAAAAGGGCCATAGAGTTTGGGACTAAGTTATCTTAATGGTCGCTTAGTGCGGATCTTTCGTGCATTGAGCATAACCTGATCCCCGATTTTTATGTCAGGGTGTTGTTTTGCTTTGCGATCGTAATATCTGCTCATGTTTTCCCGTGTTTGCTCTAAGGCCTCTCTGCCTTGTTGATGGATCGTTTGCATCCAGTGGGCATAGATTCCTCCTCCAGGATTTTGGACTTCGTGTTCTTTCATCCATTCTGTTTGTGGGTGGAACCCATAGTTGGCATAAAATGGGGACATGCCATGTGCGTTTGTGACTGTGTTATTGGAGGCATGCTCGGCCAACGGCAACAGCTGATACCAGTCGTTCTGATCGTAATTGACAAAGTTTCTTAGGTATCCTTCCAGCACTTGGTTGGTCCTTTCAGTTTGTCCGTCAGTTTGCGGATGGTATGCTGTTGACATCTTTCGTTTAATTCCCAGACTTTTGCAAAGCGATTCTTAGAATTCTCCCGAGAATTTTGCGTCCATGTCTGAGATAATTTCTGCCGGAAGTCCATGTAGCTTCCAGACTTCTCGCAGAAATACATTCGCAACATCCTTAGCCGTTGCGTGGTTTTCCAGCCTCATAAAGTGAGCCATCTTTGTAAATCGATCAACAACTACCATAATTTGAGTTCTTCCTTGTGATTCTGGTAGTTGTGTGATGAAGTCTGTTGATATTGATGACCAGGCTGCGAACGGGACTTCCAAGGGCTGCTGTAGACCGAACCGTACATGTCGTGGGGATTTATTATGTTGACATTCATCGCATGACCGTACGTAGTCATTTATCCATGCTGTCAGTCCTTTCCAATAAAAGTCCCTGGTAACAATTTCCAGAGTCTTCTCCTGTCCAAAGTGTCCAGCTACCTTGGAGTCGTGGCAGCCTTTGGCTATAGTTGTCTGCAGCTGTTCGTTGTCTGGAATGTATAAGCGATTCTTATAGTATATCAGTCCTTCAGTTACTGCCCAGTGACTGGGTAATAGTTTGCCCTCATTTGTTAACGTTTCCAAATCTTGCTTGAGTTCCTGCCAGTCTTGATCGTCCTCTCCTACCTCTTTGATGGTTTTTAATAATGTTTGGTCGTATTTTCTAATATCGACCTTGGATATTATAGCATTAGACATTAGGTGTATTCCTTTGTCTTGTTTTGCTTGCAAATCCGTTTCATCAAGAAACTCGTTTTTGGCCTGGTCCGCTTACAAGTATGCAACCACTACCTGGGTCTTGGTTGCGGCTGATCATCTGGATGATACATCCGTGCTTGCGAATCCGCTGTTGCCCCTGACAGTTTCAGCTAGTGTGTCAACATCTATTGCTTTGGCCATATGTATGTTCTCAATGATCATTTGTGCCATTCGGTCCCCTTTGCGAACCTGGCAATCTTGGTTTCCATGATTCATTATGATAACCTTGACTTCTCCAGTGTAATCAGCGTCTATTACTCCTCCGCCAATGCTGATCCCATATTTGGCGGCCATTCCACTGCGCAGTGCTAAGCGCGCGTATGTTCCCGGTGGTAGTCCAACGGCAATTCCTGTTTCTACCAGCCGTTGCCCTTGGGCTGGAATTATCAAATCCTCTAATACATACAAGTCGTGTCCAGCGGCTAGTCGGGACCCTTTCGTAGGCATTCGTGCTTTTAGAGTTAGCAACTTTATTCGCAAGGAACTTGTAGTCTCTGTGCCACCTAGTTCTTCCATTCTTTCTGGTTGGCCTAAATGCACCATTGTGATTTGGAAGTGAGAAGGCTTGAGTATAGATTGTTCGCTATGTGCAGCTTCCTCCTCAGGACGGTACTCCGGCCATCGGCTCAATGCATCAGGCTTTCCTCCGCGTTTACCTGGTCGATAGACAATTTTGAAAT
>QFET01011201.1:0-23346 GCA_003316355.1 Tuber calosporum | reverse complement strand
ACTCAAATTGTGAGTCATAGAACGTTTGTTATACTATGACTCACACGGCAGTCATAGTCAAGAGGTGACTCATAGTAAAGTCACCAGGGTTAGGGTTGTGGGAAGAGCGCCTATATAAGGAGAGTCACGGACACAGATAGGTAGCTCTTCACGCAACCACCTAAGTTACTTCCTATGTTATACTTTTACTATTAGTTCAATCTATACTTTATTCTTATTATGACCATCCGTTTATATCACCGACTGAAAGGTGATTCGAGAAACGTATCGCTAAGGAGCAGTCACACGGGCTAGGAGTGAAAGGACTCAGCGTTCCTGAGGCGACATAAGGCTACGAGACCTGAAGAGAGGTAAGACGAGCGGTACGTATCGTTACCTGTTGCAGTTAAAGGAGATAGTGTGCCCTGTCCGGCAGACTAAGGATAGGTTTGTAACAGAAATGGAGAAATGTCAGAAAAGCTCATGTGTAAGAGATAAAGTTTTCTTGGGTTTCTTGAGTAGTTTCTATTGTTAAGGTTGCAACGGGGTTACTTCATAATTGGTTAACTACTTGTAGTTTTTAATTTTTTTTAAAATCTATAGTTTAATTCGCACTGAGTACAGGAAAACTCAAGCATTCACACCGAGATATGACCTAAAAACCGGCAATATAAATAAAGATTTTCTGCTACCACTTAAAATAATAAATAATAATAGAAAAACACGATTATAAATACCATATTATTTGTCACTAGGGCCATTTAAGACTTCTTAGAATCTCAAGCCTGTGTCTCAGATGAAAGGAAAAAGCTCAAACCTAACTAGAAACTTAAGCTTATTATCTTGTAGAAAGGAGGGAAAGCCCTTTTAGCAGGACATTTGCATTTCCCCCACCTCTTACAGACTGATCATGAGACTATATTAAATATCTCCTAGTTACCTCTTCTATCCTATCGACAGTATCAGACACTTAGATTTTACATATTTGAAGATTTGGGTTGATCTTGTGCACCAATTGCAAGTAGGGTCCTGTCATTGCTGCAACCAATCTGCTTACCATTTAAGTAGCTCATTTTTGATCTCATTTGGTGAATTCTACAAGTCTGGAACTTTGGAAGTATTATCAAGGGACAACAAACATTGTCTGCTGGTTGATATTTATATTACTTCAGGTATACAACTACAACTCAACTTTTGTGAACACCTTTTATTACTCTCTCTTAGAGGATATTGTATGATCTAGTGGAATCCTCGGAGACCATGATAAGTATGTTGGGTTTAATTGATAAGGCTATTACTGGTAAATCCCAGAGAACATAGACGCTTTCTCCACAACTGAGAGGCAGACCAGCACTAAGGTTGTACATACTAAGTTGTAAATTTTTGGGTGTAAGACCAATTCCTTATCAAAAGCACCTTGCACACTCATAGGGTCTGAGACAATCTCTGCTACTAAGATAATGCCAGACAGTATTACGGCTACATATCCATTCCCCAGAATAGCAAATGTCATTCTAAAATCAGTCACCAAGATCTTCAGAAGGCAATACAATCAGCTGGGGGCCAGAGGGGCCTCCACTTATGGAACTACTAAGTCTGTAGTGAAGTGTAACGGAATCTTACTATGTTTTCACTATTACTACTAACTTGATATTGTCTCTTACTTATATGGGTTTATGCTTGATAAGGGCTACTATTTGGATGTCCCTTCCTATTTGGTTATGACTTCCTAACTGATTATTCTTCCATGTTTTGTTTATCATTACCGCCTCCTTGCTTCTACCCATTTGGGTATCGATATCCTACTGCTATACCTACTGGATTTGTATAGTATTAATCACCGTTTGTCCCAACTTGTTTGTATTCCATTACTTGATTTGTTAGCTCTATCCTCACGCTTTTAACTCTCTGATTTTCAGATAGTGCCTACCTTGTTATGCTGCCTCGGTTAGCATGTTTGTTGGATAGGATGTTAGCGCTTTTATTTAGTTTTCCTAGCTACAGTTATAGGTATTTAAAGAGCGGGCAATTAGTGAAGGATTCGGACTCTCAAGCCTCATTGGACTATCTTTCTTAATACGACAAGTTAAATGGTAACTCTATTAGTTCCATACCGTTTACTTTATATATTGAAGGCATATCTATGGACCCTTCTCTCAGTATCCTAATAGTATCTTTGGAGTTACTTTGGGATTCTAGAGATAATTGCGAGAAGGGTACATTTTTTGACCTATGATCAACTATACCTTTGATCTTCGGTAGAGGACTGATAACCTTTCGCCTAGCTTGACCCTTAAGTACTAGTACAACTCCCTGTTTCCTAGAAGGCCTTGAGCGGACTCCTGGCAATACCAACACACCCTAGCTAGCAATCATTTCGCTTTAAGAGATATCAGAAGGCACTTCACTAGAGGATTGATACCTTCATCCACAGGACCCCAAGCTCCAGCGGCTGTACCCCAACCTGTACTACAATCTAAGGATTCAGAACTATCTTCAGTTGATAGAAGCAGCAGCGAAGAGCAGGACCAAGACTAAGCCCAAGCTCCACATCAAAGCCAAGACCAAGACCAAGCCCAAGTCTAGGAACAAGTCCAAGAACAGCTCTACCAATAAGTCCAATCCAAGAAAGAACCAAGATCAGACTCAGAATTAGATTCCTGTCCTGAGGACACTCCAGGACAAGCACCCCCAGCTTCGCCACTTATACTACCTAGTCTACCCAGAGAAGCAAGAGAACTAAGCTCTGCACCAGACCATTTACCTAGTCTACCAAGACCACCTAGTCCACCAAGTCCACCAAGCTATCCACTCACTGCACCCATCGGCCTATCAGTCACCCCAGTGGCAAATAATCATCCTAAATAGCCTGTACTATTTACATTTACAGCAAAAGGAAAAGATTGAGGCCCATTGAGAATCAACTCATAGTTCAACGCAGTCAATCGATCCATCACCAGCTTTGGCATAACTGACGATTCCGCTGAACCCCTGCAATACCATGCAGCCTATTGCAATGAGAAAGCCCTTGATATATTTACCTAAGTTGAAGCATCCCAAGGAGCCCATACACTTGCTGTACGCAAACAGAAATTCGGGGCCTACTTTCTTCCTTCCACATCCCTAGATACCATTTATGAATAGTGGCTACAAGTCAAGCAAACTACTGGCGCAAAAACAGCTCAGATTGCTTACACTGTAATTAGACTTGAAACCTGGAGGGACAGTCTCCCTCTAGGAATAATTTCGCACTATTCTGAGTACCAGAGACTCCTATCTGCCATACATATCAAGCTCCAGTGAGAAGTGAAACAACAAATGACTTCAGGCAGCTTCATTGACCAGCTAGTGGAAATACCGGAAAAGCGGGATGCAATTACCCACTCTACAGGACTCTATGGAAATCGTCAGGAAAATGCAACATCTGATGCATTTTCCCAACATGCACCCCAGCACAGCCTGAACAGCACCCTGCGAACTCAATCAAGGTTCTCCACAATACTTACCAGCATCCAGGAGTATTCCAGGCTGAGACAGATCAGCGCAGGAGAGACAATAATTGTTACTAGTGTGGAAAATATAGACACTACTGCAATAACTGCTTTGAGAAGAAGAAGCATTGCAGTACCCACCAGCGAGGAAATGCAGTCCATGGCGGATCCAGAACAGCCAGGAAAATCAGGACAATATACCACACGAAGTCTGACAATCACCATCTGAAGGAATCAGTCACAGTTACCCCAAACCATGCAGGACCTAGTGGAATTCAATCACATACCCTTAAAGCATATATCACAGCTAAAGGCAACAAATCAAATGCACTATTTGATACAGGAACTAGAGGAGACAACTTGCTATCAGGAAAGTTGTCACTAGCTACCAAATCCCTAGAAGAGACCTCGAGACTCCAATCAACCTGAAGATGGCAGTTAAAGGATCATTCTAATCAAAAAACTATGTTGCTAAACCTGTCATACAGATTGACAAGGAAAACGGTGATATCTCAGAAGCCCTCGTATGTTCCCAGGATAACTTTGATATCTTCCTAGGAATGCCTTACATTACTGAACACCATGCTGTAAGAATTTGCGGAAAATCTATTATCATATTCCTAGACAAAGGAATCACCTTGACCTGCAAGGAAGCAACACACACAGAATTTTCAGCCATGAATGAAGCAGATACCCAGGACTTCATTTCTGAGTTTGCAACAGTATTCTCTGCCAAGAAAACAACTGAATTATCAGCCTTGAGAGATTTCAACTACCACATCCAGCTGAAAGACACAATTTCGGACCATATTCAGAGATTATTCACATTCCCTGACAAAAGCATGCCAGCAAATAGAGCACTAATTGAGGACTAGAAAGCAAAAGGAATTATTTACCCAAGCAAAGCACACAACCTAGTCAATATATTCCCAAAGTTGATACTCAATGGCGAAATCAGACTGCTTGTAGACCTTGTACACAGGAATGATATCAGAATCAATGACCATAGAGCGATTCCCAACCAAGTCATGATAGTCAGAACTGTTGTCAGAGCAAAGTTCAGATCCACTATAAACCTTACAAATTGGTACTTCCAAATTAGAGTTCTCCCTAGTGATGAGAAATAAAACACGATCAAGGCACCGAATGGATCCTTTGCATGCCGAGTAATGCAGCCAGGAGATGCCAATACCCCTGCTACAGCAATGAGGGTCATAGAGATTGTCTTAGATAGATTTTTGGAAAATTTATTTTGGTATACATGGATGACATTACCATCTACTTTGAAACAGTTGAGGACCATTTTTCGGATATCAGATCAGTCTTGGGAAGACTGAGGTAGGACCTAATCAAAGCATAGGAAGCCAAGTGCAAAATCTTCGCCAGCAGGCTCTCTCTCCTAGAACATGTTATAGATCAGAGAGGAATTCAGGCTAACCCTGAAAAATTTCGATCTATCCAAGAATGGCCTATACCAACATCGAAAAAAGAAGTTCAGACCTTTAGGGGAGTTGTAATATATCATGCACAATTCCTCCCACACCCTGCCTCCACCACAGCACTCCTTTCAGGCCTAATTTCCTAAGAAGTGTTTGAATGACAACCTCTGCATGATGAAGCCTTCAAACAGGTTAAGTACCTGGCCAAGGAGATAATTCCCCACCGCCTCATCTCATATAAGACATTATCTGATCTAATATACTACATTACTGGCGTCTCTAAGGTTAGATCAGATGCTTTGGTTGGCCAAGGGCCCTATGCTTTGAAAATATAGCCTGCCGGAGGACTGCAGCCATTAGGTCTGGGGTGGTGGCCGCAAGTCAGTCAGCCTATGGGTGAGATTTGGGAGAAGTGAGAGGGGCAAAGAATCAGTACTCAGTGGAGGGAAAAGGTGCTGGCCCTCAAGACTTAGAGCTGCTGTCGTTGGATGCTGCAACTAGTACCGGCGAGACGGGCTTCTGCCCTTTGCTCCTGCTTTTGAGTGTAGAGGACGGGCTGGCTGTGACTACATCATAGGACTTGTTGGCAGGGCAGGACTGGGTGCGGGCGGGTCTGGTGTTGGAGTATAAGAGGGGTAAGTGAAACTCAGTTAAGGAGCGGTATATGTCAGCCCTCTTCTATTAGGCTTCGCTGTAGCATGGGTGGCAGACAGCATATGCGAGGGGGTTGCTATACCATTGTTTTTCAAAAGACTCCTAGCACGTGTGGTCAAGGCCAGGGCCTTAATAGGCCCCTTGTGCAGATTGGGGTTCAGAATTGGGGAGAGACCTAGATAGAGCCGGAGAGGGGTAAGGAGGGACCAGGGGACGAGGAGGAGGCTGTATGGTATTGACTCCTGCTATGAGGCAAAGGGAGAGGTCTCTGACTGTAGCCTACAAGGTTGCAATAGCGCGAAGGGCTGTAGTAGAGGGAGGGGCAGGGGCAGAGATAGATGAGGAGATCTCATCCACGGGCGTCGTTAGTGTGGCATGTCAGCCAACAACCTCATTGATTGCTGAGAGGGCGGTGCACAGGAGTGAGATGATGGTGGCCTCACTATCAGACAGGTTGTAGTGGAGGGAGTTGTCAAACGCAGGGCAGGACTCAGGTGGGATGCTAAACTGGGTGAATATATTGTCCAGGAGGTTCTCGGTAGCGATCATGTGGTCAGAGAGGGGTCTATGGGTACTGGTGTGAGAGGAGTGGGCTGAGTAATGGGCTGTGCGGTGCTGGGTGCTTGAGGCTGAGCTGGAGGTGGCATGGGAAGTGCTAGCCATCACTGTAAGACTTGGAGTGGGGCTGTATCGCTAAGGAGTGAAGCTTAAGTGAGGGGCAGATTTGATGTGTTGTGGCTGTTACGACATAAAACGCAAAGTTTAGATCGGCTAAAAAGGGCAACATTTTCAAGAGGGGGGAAAATAAAGGGCGCGCACTGTGCCCTTAACTACGGGTGACTACTAACTATTTATACACTTTTCCCTGTACTTATGTTGGCCACATATAAGAAGTATCTGTGGAGACTTCGTCCATAGTCTAAAGGGTGGGAACATAGTTTTACTATGAGGATATATGACCCTATTACAGCAAATGATCAAAAGGACTGTCTGTTTCTCTAAGGGTGTCTACCACTCTACCAGTAGATATCCTTCAATCTCCTTGCCAAATGAAGAAGTTCAACTTGATCCTACCCATTTGCGAACATCATACAGAATACCAGGTGATGAGGCTGGATAGCTGTCTTTCTTGCATATATGCAATTATGCAAAGATGCATTCAGATTATCAAGAATGCAAAACACATAATAGATCCTCTTAGATAAATTACTCTAACATCTTTCACTGAGGCTAAATAGTTCTGGATATGATCATAATTCTTGCCATTGTGGGTTGTAATCAATATAGTTACCTCCTGGCACGATAGATGATTATATTTTTTGACTCGAATGTCTAGTAGCATATCCTAGATGATTAACATACTGGGTGAAATATATGTATTAGTAGAGGAGTGAGTATAGGGGGCAGGAGTTGTGTGTTGATGTGAGGAACGCATTTTCTGATACAATAGGTGATTGCATCAAGGTCAGGGGCAAAGATGTTTGAGGATTTTCACATGGCGCAAGAAAACTCATTGTGGAGGGATAGGAGGAATATCTTTAAACCCTCGTAATAGGAAAGGTGGCGGAGTCAAAATTGTGGATGGAAATAAGTATTGAAGGAGACCACTATTTATAGTTTTGGGTAAGGAGGGAGGTTAGAACATCAGGGAAGTGATCTGGTAGAATACCAGCTACAATTCTCTTTCTATTTCAGATACAGGAAGAGTTGATGTCATCCTGGAACTTGGACCAGTGATGTCTCTTTGCTGCTTGGATGCCCTTGAAGTAGGTATTGGAGGAGAGGTAGGCCTGAGTGGAGAGTGAATAGCCACGCCTTATACAGCATGTTGAGTGGTGAAAGATCCTGTGTAGCGTGGTAAGTTCTGAAGTCCACCAGGGCTTGGGGTATAAGGAGGCTATTAGGTTGGATGTGTTTGATAATATGGGTGTTTTTATGGCTTGGAAGATGGTGTCAAACTAGTAGCCAAGCAAGGTACCTTTTTGGAGGATGGAGGAAGGCTCAGAGTAAGGATTTTAATGGCAGGGGTTATTGTATTGAAGGCTGCAGGTTTCTAGTTTAAACCAGAGGGGAGGGCATCCAGTCTAGGGGCAGAAAAATAGATGCAGAGAGCTAGATTAACTGAACCCGTAGGACATAAGAGGGTAAACTATGAGGCAACATACTCAAGCGAAGTATGGCTGACAGGCAAATGCCCTTTTCCTCACAGAGTCAGGGATTGTATCAGGGGCTTGTATATATCCTTAGGGGTATTGGCCGCAGGGAGGGAGGCAAAAGGTAGGATAGAGTAGTTGAGGGTCAGCTTCTTGGTAGTACAAATGGTGCAAGGAGTAGTAGACATGAGGAGGTCGAACCAGTGAGCCCTTTGCACAATCTTAATTGCTTGGAGGTAACTGTGCTAAGAGAGCCGTGTAGACTACAGGGCTGAAGGCAGGCGGGTCAGAGTGCCTGGCTATTTGGAAAGCAGAGTGAGACTCTCTGCCCAGAGTGAATAGTAAATGAGACCACCAAAGCTGTACACAGAGAGTGAGACAGGATACCGAGGTATGCTTGCAGACCAGAGAGGACGTATGGAAAGAATAAGGTTGCATCTGATACTTTGAGTAGCGGAGGTTGGGAGAAATGTGGGTATAGGTTCAGAAAAAAGCTTTGAGCTCCTCCTCCAGAGCCAGCCAGTCTGTCCAAGCCCAGTTAGCAGCCAGAACTGCTGTGAGCACTGAAGGATTAGTAAAGGTAAGGGAGATAGGCACATGGTCAGAACAGTGGATAGGATGAGAGTATCCCTAAACTGAGAGTAAGGAGTAAGGAAGAAGGAAACAAAAGCAAGATCAATGACTCTGGGGTTTGAAGACCTGTTCTAAGGGAAGCGGGTCAATACACCAGGTGTATTTACCAGGGAAAAGCCCTGGTAGAGGCCCTGTCACAGTAGCGGACTGGACGGCCAACTCTTGCTGAGGAACTCTTGTACAAGGTTGGCAGAGGGCAGATACACATTGAGGTGTCCAAGTGTAAGGACAGGGAGGTACATGGAGAGAAACATGACTGAGGTAGGGACGGTAAGGCGAGGGGAAAAAGTGAAAATCTATCTACTATAGGAATTGAGGATACGAAACTGGGGAATGAAAATCTCTAAAGCAAATGAGCATTGAAAATGTCAAAAGCCCTAGACCTTTAGCCTGCCACAAAAGACAGAGGGAATAGTACAGGACCTCAACAAAGCAGCAAAAATATAAAAGGCAACCCTAGCGGAGTCACTGGACAGAGAAGCGGGTTGAAAGGTAGTAAACTCATCAAAGCCAGGAAGACATCGCCTGAGCACAGGGGGATCTTGCAAACAAACAAGAAAGGAGGAAGAGACAATCCAGCAAAGATATAAAAGAAGGAAAGAATCATATCCCAAGTCCCAAGGCTGTTGTGTTGCACAAAGAAGAGAAGTGAGTAAGGAGGAGGGGAGGGCCGAGCGGAGAGGGCATAAGACATTAGTGGCCAGAGTCCGGACTATAATGAGAGGAGTAAGTAGAGGAGGTAGCCTCAGAGAAGCAAGGACCACCCTTCCTTAAAGGGACAAGGCTAGGCGGGGATAAAGCACGAGAAGGAGGTGGAAGATCTAGGTGTAGGCTAGACTGAAGAGACCCGGAAGACCTGACAGGCTTGGGGATTTCAGAATCAAATGTGGAGTCAAGAGAGGGGTGGACAATAGAATAGAGGTACTAGTTATGGGAGGAACTGTAGCTGGTCACACAGGGGTAGTATCATCCGCAGCGAGGTCCATAGTATCAGGTAGAGGAGGAGAGCTTGGACGAGAACCAATAGCAGGTGCATGACGTAGGTGAGAGGCCAGCCTGTCAGGACTGGCATGATGGCTCGCAGAATAGTCACGACTACTTTTACTATACCTAGTATGGGAGGAGAAACTGCATTGGAGGATGGGTTTGACGTTGGCCCACTAGGGACAGAATGAGTTAGGGCAGTGGTGTTCGCCGGAGGTGTGGTGAAGAGAGTTCAGGGGCTACACAGGGTAATCCACCTTGCATCTGGGACCAACTTGGCCAAACTTTCAGCAGTAGAAGCATTTCATGAAAGCATTACAGAAGAAGGCTGGCGCTGACTTGCAGTTTTGGGAGAAGAGAAGAATAGAAGGAATGAAGCAGTCCAGGTCTGTAGGGTCAGCAGTAAAGTCAGAGAGGTTGAGAACTTACTGATCCTAGACACATTAAGGCAGTTAAGCAACAGAGCTGGAAGAATGGAAACTCCAGTCGCATTCCTAAAAGAAGTGAAGAGGCTGGTGAAGAAATCCTTGTATTCGTCATGGATGTAGACAAAGGGTGCAGAGTGAATGCCCATCAAAGTGGTATTGGGGTTCGGATGATAAGGAAGCAGGCCGTTCTCCCCAAGCAGTAAGGACAGGTAGAGGAAGAAAGAGTGGGTATCATAGTAGGTAGCGTCTGTGAGGGCAGGAACATAAGGGTCGCAGCTGAGTAGAGAAACTATACTCTGGTTATTAACTGTACCAGTAAAGGAACATGGAAGAGAGCAGTTGGCCTCATCCAGGCCAGAGGCAGCACGATCAGGCAGTAAGCCAGCGAGAATGAGGGTCTCTACTTGGAAGTCAGGAAAGGAGTATAGGGTGTGGAAGCAGTGTGACAAAGGAGGAAGAGGAAGTGGTGTTTTCTCCCTAAAGGTAGAAGGGCAAGAGCTAGCCAGAAAAACTAGGGCCAGAGAGGAGCCAGCTGATACCGCTGTACCCTTACCCTTGCCCGTCCTCCCACCAGGTCTACCAACTGCTATCTGGTGGCAGCCAAAGTCCACATTCTCAGAGCACCTAGGAAGAAGGTGGTCAAAGTCATGGTTGATGAAGATGGGGTCAGAGGAGGCGGAAGAAATGACAGGGGGTGGTGGGGCAGGAACCTGAAGGGGAAGAGGTGGAGCATGTGACCTGGCCAGCTAGGAGGACCAGGCGGCCCAGAGGCAGAGAAGGGAATAAGAGGAACAGTAGCAATTGGGATAGAGTGTTGAGTGTGGCCGACCCTATGTAATACGTCATGAAGAGAGGAGTAGATAGAAGCAAGCTTGGAGCGGAGAGTGTGTACCCCTTATTAAGCAGGGGAAGGCACAGTAGCTGGGTCACGAATAAGAGAGGCAAGTTCATCCAACCTTGCCTCAACTATGACTAAGCCATGTAAGGCATAACAGACGTGAGGGTGAAGGAAGGTTTCTGGAGTGGAGATGTCATGAAGATCTTTAGTAGAGAGGGTGGGTACCTTACCTCCATGGCAGCTAATAGCAGCAAGTGTCTCACAGAGCAAAGAGGAGATAACTGATGAGTTCAGGGGAAGGGTGAGGTGTAGAGCGTACTTACACAAGAGGGCATGATAAAACTCAACTGAGGAGACACACAAAGACTATATGGCCTTCGCTTAGGGACACGAGGCCTGAGTGAGGGTAGGAATTAGGTGTTAATCATGTTCAATGGATTAACCGTAGTGTTGAACATGTTGGGGCAGGAAAATGGGGGAAGCGGAGCATGTCCTAACTCCAGGTAAGTTTTTGTAGTTAATCATTGTATATTTGTATAAAGGTACAAAAAACGCATTGATCACAAGGTATATTGTAAAAAAACCATCCACCTACAGTCCATCTTGTAACCCACAGTTATATAAAACAAACTTACCCAAAGGTATTAGGGCTGATAAAACCTATGGCGAAGAAGTAGGCAGGAAAACTACATCAAGAAAGTAAATAACTAGGAAACAAACAAGAATGACAGTAAGTAAGAACAAATTCAAACAAAAGGAAACCAAACAACTTAGTTAGAATCCAATCCAATCCAATCTATAAAAGAACTGTAGCACTATACCCTTGTTCCCCTTAATCATATCAGGTACAGTGGGGGAAGGAGACAATATCATTCACAGGTGAGCGGGGGCAGTAGAGACTGACCTGAGGTGGAGGATAATGATTGCAAGGACAAGGAAGCATGTGGTGAACCTGTAGGTCATCTTGCAGCCGGAGCAAGGAGGCAGTACAGTGTGAGGTATGGGAGAGTGCACAGTAGGGTGCTTGTCATATGTGATTGGGAGCAGTAAGGGTAGTAACGGACCTAACTGAGAGTGGAGAAAGAATGGTAATCCCAAAGTACAGGGAGCGAATCATGTGAGTGCCCATCTAGGCCGACATGAAGGAAATGCAGGATGAGCCAATCGACCACAGGTATGTGACTATAGGCCTATAGATAGTTCCAGTCTACGGACGCGTGTCTTACAGCCCAATCTGAGGGAATCCTAACCATTCAAGACTAGCGAAGTAAAGGAGGCTGGAGGGGCAGGAGTAGCACCATCATCCCTTTGCCACAAACCAGACCTGGCGAGACCATCAGCAGTGAGAGGGAAGATGAGTAGGGGAATAGCAATCACCCCCATATGCAAAAGAGCCATCCTAGGGAGTGAGAGGGGGTGTAGAGATATTACAAGAAAGATACTGGGTGTTGAGTTTTCAATCACAAGGCGAATGGGAGTGGCAAAGTGTGTCCTAACAATAGGACTATTTTTTTCTTTTTCCTTTTATCTTTTTTTGCTTTGTTTTTTTTCATATATCATATGTTCTTTGTTAAGGTAGAAGAATATGTGTGTAGCACTAGCAATTATATAAACAAAACTTTAATATCAAAAAAAAAAATGGAAATTAATACTCCATGTTTCACCCGAACAGGTAACTGTCCACACAACATGTCCAGTAAACTCAAGCGTGGAAAAACTAGGTAAGGAAATATACACGACCAACCCTTGGGGTAAGGAAAAACTACAAGCCAATTCAAGAACTCAGGGAGGCAAAAAGAGGGCCAATGGGAGTGTCACGCAGGGAAGAGGCAACCAAGGCAGCAGAGAAGAGGAGGGGGACACTGATAGGTTTGGGGGAAAGCCAACCTGTGTTTCACATAAAAAGGATACAAAAGCGGCATCATATGCCAGATAGGGTCGACAACCCCTATTCCATTGACACCTTGGTGGTGGGGCCTGGGCGAATCAGCAGTGGATAGACATATGAGTATCGTGCGCTAGAAGTCATCATCTTGTTTCCATGAGGGAGGACATAAGGTAGGCTCCTATCGGAAGCCCAGGATGGATGGAGAGCCAGGTGGAGGTAGTCTGAACACATTGGGTGGATACGACCTGCTATGTAGTTACCTAGGCCTTTGCAGGGGTGTGGGGACAAGGAAGCATGGATGGGATAATAAGGCAGAGGATGGAAGGCATCTCACTAGTTGTTATTTAGAGTTTGGTGGGCACGCTTAATCAAAGACTTATAGGCTGTACGCATCGCAAGTTGGAGCGGGAGGGGTAGATCATAGGGTATGAGGTCAACCCTAGGAATGAGGGCAAAAGATTGTGACTCCACGATGGGTGGATAAGGTTGGCCATGGCGTCCATAGTGAGGTGGGTGCATACTGGCCCAGAGAGAGCAGTAGAACTCCAATATAGTGTGTTAATATTGGGTTGGAAGAGTCTTGCAAGATGTCGGTATGAATCAGGCCTGTAGATTCTCACGAAGATAGGTTCCTGAATACTGCAGAATAACACCTGCTAAGTACACTGCCTGTAAGGAGTACTATACTGCTGGAGATCAGGCATTTCCAGATAGGCTGGGGTTGAAGAAGACTGTTAAGGGTTAACCAATTTGGTACTTTAGAATTGCATAGGGAGAGCTTCTATTGAAAAAGTCCGAGAAATGTGAAGAAAGCAAGTTTAAATTAGAGATTGAAAGTAAAGGTTCTCAATGGCTAGTAAGTTTGCAAACTTAATAACTTGATAACTGACTAGATTGCAAAGTGTCTTCTTCATTGCTTGATGATAACTTAACTATTGGGTTTTGATTTTGATTTTCTCATATATTTATTCTTAAGGTAAAAGAACCTGTATGAAGCGACTGCAATGGCAAAAAAAATCTTTATGTCCTAATTCATCCTCTGCACCACGGTGATCAAAACCAGTGCTACCAGGACCCTATGGTATGGGCCAAACCGCACATCTCGCCCACCAAATACAAACCCCTAGGTGACTAATTGGGCAACAGGGTGAAAGTAGGAAGCAGGAAAGCACGACAGCATAAGGAAAATCATTGATGAAAACTAGTGCAGATAAGGAGAATTTAGCTACTAGTTTACAGCTCTAAAGGCACAAGGAGGTTCAAGATGGATCTGGGATTCTGAGATAACCACCGGCATTAACACAAGCCTATGAGAAATGCAAGAGTAGGATAAGGTGAAACTGAATGCAGTTTTATCTTGTGCAAGGGTAAGAGGAGAGGGGAGCAACTAAAGTGACAGCTTCATAAACTGAGAGTAGTAGGATTCTAGCAGATATTCCAAGAGGAGAGGGGAGATGAGCAGAGGAGAGATGAGCAGAGGGGGAGGTTGTTAAGGGTAGTCGATTCTAAGGTCAAGCAATTCGGACTAGGCTAATAATCTTTCTTCGTCGACAGATATTCTCTAGGAAGGCACGTAGGTAAAGATTTTGAGTAAATCTTAGAATATTGATAAGATCTCTTCTCCGTTACTTAATGATGGCTAAAACTCTTGATTTTATTTTTTATTTAATTCATATATTCTCTGTTAACGTACAGGAACCTGCATAAAGCGCTAGCTATTGCAAAAATGAAACGTCAATCTCAAACAAACAAACAAAAGAAATATCAAAAGCCTATCTCCCAATCGTAATGATACCATAACTGCTCCCACAATAGAGGCTAATCAAATAAGGAAAGAAAATAACAAAATTCCAAACAAAGTAAGGAAATTCATAAAAACGTAAAAGAACAAAGTCAGTAAAGGAGGGCAGCCAAGCTGTCCTAGGGTGAGGGTGACCTAGCGGCCGGCATGGAGGGGGGGAAGCCAGATGCAGACTCCAGGATGTAGGCACGAAGGGCCTGTAGAAGGTCTACTGAGGACCAGATGGGGGAGCCAGGGCTGAGGCCGCCAATGCCAGGGAGGTGGCGGAGGCGGATAGAGGGCTTAGCAGGGCATTGAAGGATTGCGTGTATCATAGTCTCTTCATCCTCCTCGCAGTACGGGCAGACAGGGATGGGATCGGGGTCGTCCCAGGAAGAGTGGGCAGCCAGGTAGCTTTTAGCTGAGCTCAATTGGTGTATCCTGCCTGCCGCAAACTTGTCAAGTCCGATAAAGGGGTGAGGGGACAGGGGCGGGGCATAAGGGTAGTAAAGTGGAGGGGGGGCCTGGAGGGTCCAATCTTTGAGGAGGAGAGCCTTACAGGCTGTTTTAAGGAAGGGGTAGGTCCTAGTTGTTGGTTTGGGAGGGAGGACATCTGCGGGGAGCAGGTGTGGTGCAGCCAGAGGGAAGGTCCCAACAGTGGGGATAATGGAGAGCAGGATGTGGCAGAGGGTGTCAATTGGAAGGTGACGATTAGGTAGGTGAGGTGGTTTGAATTTGTCCCCAGAGAGGGGGATGTAGTTCTGTTTGAGCCCCCGCAGTGTAAGACGCGGACCCAGCCATGTGTTGGAGTGGTCAGAGATGGGAAAGGAAGGTGGTAACCTGGCAGCAGAAGGATTGATGAGGGGAGAGGAGTAGGCAAGTTTAAGGGCCACCATGCGCCTCTTGTGTGGCAGGAGTGAGGAGATTGGAGCCAAGCAGGCCTCAGAGTTGAGTATCGAAATGGGGGTGGAGGAGGAGCAGTTGGTGACCCAGCGAAGGGCTCTGTTCCATAGGGTGGTCATCTTGTCCAGTGTTGGCTGAGTTGGTGAGAATAGGTCTGGCTAAAGCTCATGAGGCACTTCGGAATTTATATCCCCCGCGTGTGTATTCGCGGACTACAACTGGTTTACATATACACAAGTGTTTTCTTGCCAACTTTCATCTTTCAATCACCTAGCAACCCCACTTTAACCCTGAAACATTTTCTTTCCCCGTACAAATTATAGCATGATCAGAGCTCTGACTACTCAGAGGGTGTGAACCCTACCTATTCTGAGTTGTCATCCATCTTCCTGCTATTCAAGCTATGGCCGTCCAGTTTGGAATGTACCAAGAACTTCTGAGAACACCAATGGGCCGGCTTGGTTGTTGGCCGCATCAGCTTCCTGCAGTCTTATCCGGCTCTACAGCTGGGTATCAGGATGACTAGAGTTTGCCATCAGGCAAATACCTTCTCATCTTCATTACCTCACCTAATCAACTTGTTGCGATACGTTCACTGACCATGTTGGCATCACATGGGTTATCACCGTACTCCCAGTATGTATAAGGGTAGCCTACTTCAATTCCGCGTTCCCATCTAGGACTACCTGGACTCTCTTAATATCAACAGGGTCTAACTCTGCGAGTTCTTGACGGAATCACTTCATTCTACTTCTCCGATGTAGCCAGATCTGCCCTCACATATACCCTAAGGATAGCATCCAGACTGACGGACATTGAGCATGTATATGCGGTTACAAGAAGTTCTCCTATTACTCATTTTCCTATGTACACTAGCAACTGCACAAGGTGCCTGTGTCGACTCCTATGGCAAACGGATGGGCCGAAGGGAATGATTGTCGGTAGAGGATTGAACTCATGGGTTGCTAACCCGGAGTATAATGTAGTCCTCTCAGGAGTCGTTCGTGCCCAACAGAGGTGAGGTAGAAACAATTATCAGGGGAATAACTGTGTGCGCACCCATCAAGGAAGTTCTCAAAGACCGGAGAGCAGAGAAATCAGCCATTGGACTGTAAAGCAGCTGTAGGCATATTGGGAGTTTCCTCCTAACGCAAGTATATCTCCCAGTGGCATATTGGTAGACTGTGGTCAAATGTGCAAATGTTAAGCAAGGCAGAGTAACCAAGCTAAACAAGGCAAAACCAGACCGGCAAGAAGATTGGAACCCATCTAGAAGGATGGATAGAAGGAGAGGATAGACTCAAAAGGGTATACCCTAATATGCTAGGAGAGGAGAGATAGAAGTAGACAAGTCCTTACCCCATAGCGAGGCAAGAAGACGAGGACACCAGCCTAGAGAAAGTGGTAATGATTTCTCGTGTTATTGAAATTTCAATAGGTGGGTGTGTTGAGGAGATGGGGGATGTCCCTTAACTATAGTATTTGATTTTGATATTTTGATTAGCTCATGTATTTGATTTTTACATTTAGGAATCTGCATGTACCGATAGCTATGTTATAAACAAAATGTTAATTCCAAACATGTAAAACAAAAGATATAAGATAACAAGTTCTTGCCATTGTGGACTGTACGGGTAGTGCACCCACCTCTGGTGACTACTCTAGTAAGTATAGAATAAACTGAAACACAAGGAAATCATGACCGGAAAGAGAAAAAAGTATATAGGAAAGAAAAGCATTTCACAATCAAAGTTATTGCCAGAAGAAGAAGAGGGGGCGGCTGCTATTAGTGCAAGGATGGAAGATGCAAGGTTAGAGCGCATGGCAGGGATGTAGCAGGAGTGACCCCATAATATTTATTAGGTGACCCAAAGTGGGAAGCCATAGCCTTGCCAGGACGGCTTCAGAAGTTAAAGCTACTGTTTGCCAGACTTGGATCAGTAATAGAGGATCTCATGCTCAACAAGCTCATCCCTTGAGTCAGAGGAGGGGCAGGTGGGGAAGCAGTTAACATTGGTCAAGGGTGGGTTGGGCTACAAGATATCTCTTTCCAGAATGCATCTGGTTGATTCTTCCAGCTGTGAAGCAAACGAGGCCCATGAATCCATGCGGGCTCACAGAATGCTTGTACTAGAATTTAATAGGATTCTGGTACAGGAGTCTCGAATCTATGACAAGGTCCTTCCGGTAGTCCTTCTTGAATAGTATGTAAGAGACAGCTCCAGGAATTGGCAGTTGGGGGGAGAGACTGTGTCGTTAGCAGGTAAGAATGTATGATTAGGAGCTTGACTCGTCCTCTGGCCCATAAACTAGGAGATAATACATGCCGTCGATGGGAAGGTAGGAGTGGATAATATACATGTGCCTTAGTTGGTCCCTACAGAGGAAGATGTAGATGGCCCTAAGGCCCTAAAGCAATTGGTGTGAAGAGCCCTCAGCCCTGTACGAGGACTATGAGAAAAAATAAGATGCCAAGTGAGCTGCTGCAGGGTTGATCAAAAAGGGGGAAGCAGGCAAGACGAAGTTGAGCCATCCTCTGTCTATGGGGAAGCAGTGAGTTCAAGGCAGGGAGACAAGCCTCAAGGGTGAGAATAGACACTGCAGTCAATGAGAGGCAATGGATGACCCAGGCAATAGATGACTCACCGTTGGACCTGGCTTCAAAAAAATACTAATTTCCCCAACATGGTGGCTTTAGAGATGAGGTGGTCAGCTGCATAGATGATCATAGGTAGGAGCAGGCCCACAGCAAGCCCGCGGTAGAGGAAGGGGACAATGCTAATACCTAGGGGAGGAACTTGGCTTATGAGACAGAAGGCCCCTTGCGCAAGGACTATCTTTTTCAAGAAGTGAGCAGAGGATTCCATGGTAGGGGAGAACCAGTATTCTAGTTATCAAACTATCGAGGAAGGATGGAAGAGCCTGCTATCATGAGAGACAGGGGCCACTGAGGAGGGAGAGTGATCTAATAGGGTATGCCTATGAATGTGTTCAGTTATGGGAACAGAGACGGACACTCCAATGCGTGAGGCCTTCATGCCGAGAAAGGTGTAATAATGCTCAAGAAGTAGTATGTTTCTCCAGTATGACCGAGATCCAACATTCATACTAAAATCATCAATATTGGAAAACAAGATCCCTCAGAGGAGGGATAAGTGTATGGAGGATATATAAATAAGAAATAACAAAGATGTAATAGAGGAGCCTTGAGGGGGCCCACTTGAACAGGTAAGACAATAGTAGGAGACGGTTGGAAGACCAGGCGGTATTTGCGGTCAGTCAAAATGTACCGAACCCAAGAACTGATAATACGAGATATAACTTTCGTGGCCTGTGAGACAGCGAAACAAGCAGAGGAGATATTATTAAAGCCTCCTTTGATATCAGGGAAAAGAGTTGTGGACTTAAGGCCAGCAGGTTTTAGGATACGTACCTTATATTGAGTGTGGCGCAGGTATCGAATGTGCTAAGTCCCGGAGGTGAACATCCTTGGTTGTGGTGGATGAGGCTGACCGTGCTAGCCATTAGTCAAAGGTAGGTGGCTATTATCCTCTCTACAATCTTGGAGACTATTTCTAGGAGGAGTATGACTCGAAAAGATGAGGGAGAGTTATAATCAGACTTACAAGGCTTGTAGAAGAAGATGCAGTTGGCCATTCGGAGGGACAGAGGGTACAAACTATAGGTTTCGAGATGAGGAAGAAGGGGGATGAGGAAGAAAGGGTTGATGTGATTGACCTTTTTCCCGATGCTATAGGGGTTCTGGTCAGGGCTGGGGCCTAGTTGGTAGAGGACTTGCGGCGGGCCAGGGAGACTTCTTGCGTCTGGGGTAGGAGAAAATCTCCAAATGGACAGAAGATGGACAAGGCGGATTGGGGAACCTTACAGGAGCCAAAGTGATGTAAAAGCAAGGTATTAACCCAGCTTGTAATGAAGCGCTAGGCAAGGACGGAAGTGGTCAAGGTCAGTGGCACTGGCAATTCTGCAGGCTCCCCAACCTGCCATTTAGTCCTGGGAGGACAGAAATTCATTCTACTTTGAAGCATTTTCCTTTTTTATAGCTTTAATATATCCAAGATGAGAGGGACAGGGGGTGTCAGAAAGTGTCATAGAGGGAGACAAGTGTGACAACCTTCATGCTATGTTGGAAGCCTAGCGGAGCTGTAACAATTCAGCTGTCCACCAGGGCTTTGACCTCATACAATAGCGCTTGTTGGGTATGTGTTGAGCTAGGAGGGAGTTGAGGGTACACAGGTGGTAATCAAACCACACACTCATGAAGGGTGAAGTGGGGAGTGAGAGAGGTAGTGGGACAAACTGGTACTCAATAAGAGGAGAGAAGTTGGACCAATCAGTTTTAGCCCAGTTTGGATTGGGTCAGGCTGGTGTAGGAAGGGTGTTGAAAGCATGGTTGTGATAGGAAGAGGGTCACACCCAGTTAGTAGGAGGGTGACACTCCAGGAGCTGACAAAGGGTAGAATAGAGGGATTTGCAAAGGCAAGGTCTAGGACCCCAGCTCTGGTAGTCCTATCGAAGGGTAACCTAGCGAATATACCTGGTATATTTTGGACTGAGTTGCCTAGCTCAAAGGCCAAGTCAAAGTAGGTGGAGGATAATATAAAATCAGTGTCAAAAAGGACTGATATGTGGTTGGAAAGGGGATGACGTAGGTTTAGGTCCCTAACAACCAGGGTAGAAAAAGAATGTTCCATGAACAGGGAAGGATGTATGATTGCTTGAACATGGGAGGATATCCCAGTTGTGGAGTAAGCATTATAAATATGAAAAACCTTATGGGCTGAATTGAAAAGCCCAGCAGGGGAGTAAATATCATTTGCAATAAGGTTGCAGCAGTCACAAAAAACTTGTAATAATGCTAAGGCTTGCATAAAATCCAGGACTGCATAAATAACAACCCAAAGTTTGGTACCATTGGTGTAATGCTCCTACATATTAGTTGGTATAGCTTACTGAATTAAAGCCCTGCCAGGGGCCCTAAAGGAGCCTGGCAAGAAACAGTTTAATTGACCTACAAAAATGACATGAGGACCTAAGGTACTTTAAATAGGAATGTAGTTCGGTATCAAGTCAGGTAGGGTAACCCTCAACCATAGTTAGGCAGGGTAACCCGCTGCCAGAGACAGACAGTATAATATACAACTTGATATAGGCAGCATAATCGGCCATCAGAGTTAGGCAGGGTAACCCTCTAGAGGAGTTAGAGTAGATAACTTGCAAGGTCAGGTAACTTTAAGCGCATAAAAATGTTTGGTAAGCAGCGTAAGGCCTATCGGGCATGCTATGTTTGTGTAACTAGTTGTTTCATAATAGTGTAAGCTAGAGTAAAAAATATATTCATTATACAGGACTGTCGAGTGACAATTTTGTTGGTTATGCAGACTCACGAATGCATTGGGGCCATAATAGGATCAAGTTACCCTACATTACGGATCACGGATAGGATCGCTAACCTCAATTTACCCTACTTTAACGTTACACGAATAGTGAAAAATCCTACAAGCCAATATGGGGTGATTAGGAGCGGGTTCTTAAACTGCCATTGAGAGAGGTGGCAAAGTGTTACAGTTGGTAAAAGCCTAACAAAACTGAGCTGGTGGAGGTAGCCATTTAATACTGGATATGTTGTTATGGTCCAGTGCAGAATTCATGTCCACAGGGTAAATAATGGGGAATGTGACAGCCAACCTAGGCAAGCTGTCAATATTTACACCAGATGGCCCCCCAGGGTTACTCTAAGTACCTAATGTCCCTATAGGAGGAGTGGGGGCCCCTTGGTGACGTCATCCGCAAGTAAGGGTCAAGCACTAGTTTGTTCAGATAATCCTTTACTGTAGAACAGCTTTTGGTCTAGGACCTATACTATTACTAAGAGACCTTAGACAACAGAGAGGTCATTCCTCCTTATCACAGTTGAGGTAGTTAACGAACTATTGATTATGGGTTGCGCCCTTTTAGCCAAGACAGTAGTGCCACATACTGAGGGAGCTAAGTAGTTGATAGAATAGCTTCCGTTTGGCCAAGTAGACCAGTTTAACTACAATGCTTGGATAGACAGAATTGTCACACAGCACCTGAGTCTTAAATGAGATAACAAGGTCCATGTCGACTTGACAGTAGGCTACTGACAAGACTTCGATCTAAAAGGTTTTTCTCTCCTGAAGACATACTTGAGATGTATTGTTGAAAACCAATTGGATTGGTAGACTCTCCTTGTCCGAGTGATCCGCAGGCTTCCGTAACTGACCCTGAGGAAGTCTGGTGTTCATAAAGCATTAGTGGAAAAGGGTGCTCATTGATGGGCGGAGTAGGGATAGGTCTTGATTGACTTTATAATTTGACAGAAATAAACGCCATCAGCATACTCCTTTGATAACAAACGATCTGGTCGTGAAAATCTTAAATTGAGGGAAGCTTCAGTGTAATGATATTAAGTTTTATCAATTTGATTCAATCATCTATATCTTGACCTTCGCTCAACCTTTCTTTGAATCTTGGGTGCTGTCGCAACCTTAGGATCCATCTTGCTACCTGGTACCTCCGTTCCATTTGGTAGCAGGTGAGGTAATAAGCCTATATGAGGGAAATATTGGTAGTCGTCCTTAAAAGAGAGGAGGGTCTTGCTAGGCGACCAGATGAGGCGGGGTGGGCATGGCCTTAAGGCTATTGAATAAGGAAAGAAATATGTTCCTGCTCCTGGGGCAGTTATGCTGAAATCAGGGTGCGGGTTGTACCTGACGCCTATGTCAGGGGTCTGTGAATGTGCATAGAACTTATTGGCAGAGAAAGCCTAAGGGGCTATGAGGAAGTAGAGAACTCTAGAGGCAGACGGGAACTGGCACTGATAGACTTGAGGTGTAGGTCAGCATGGATATCAGCCTGTGGGACTGGTTGACAGTGGATGGTGAGATCTATAGCATAAGTTGGGGGTAAGGGGGTTCGCAGTAGGTTAGGTACAAGAGGTGTATCCTGATCAATATCGTCATCAAGTGCATTAGCATCCTCTGGCCCAGAGGGAGGTGGTCTGCAAAGGGGGGGAGTGGGGGTCATGGGCCTAACCAGTCAGTGCCAGTATAGGCTGCTGGGCAGCTAGAATACTAGAGATGGGAGGTAGGACAGTACAGAGCAACTGACTTGCTGTTCTCACCTATGGGACAAGTGAGGTTAGGGCACCAGTGAGCCACTTAGTGTGTGCGATAAAGTGCACAATGGGCAGGTGGGGTTGGTAGGCCTATACATAGGGAATGGATGGCCCAAAAGCCTGTACTATTGGTTTGCCCCCCCCCGCCCATATTAGAGGAGTTGGCCTTTTCTACTCTGGGTGGTCCGTAAAAAAGGTGAATAATGGAGCTAAGCCTGTTGATATTATCAGGAGCAATGGTAAGTACTGCTGACATAGTGTCTTTTGTACCCCTGTTGTCAGTATCAGTCTGGAGGAAGTGTGACCATTATATATTGACATCAGATGAATTGCCGTTTGATTTGGAGAAGAAACAAAGGAGTTAAGCCTGGTCTTGTGGGAGAAAGGAAGTGACTGCCTGGTGGAGGTGGTTAGTCATAGCTCCATAGTCAATAGAGTAGGCCGTAGAGGTTGTATGTAGGTCAGCGCCTACAAGAGTTAGAGAGCCCAAAGAGTTTACTCTAGCAGTAAATGAGAGGGTAAAGTGGCAGTTGGCAGGTCAGAGGACTGCACCCGTTCAGACAGAAGCAGTATCCGCCTTTCCGTCTACTGGTGTGTAGAGAGCTGTGGTGTTGTTTTCAGTGTAGAATCTGCGTTCGGTGGACAGCAAAAGTGCTTACACTTTGGACTGAGAGCTAGTATCATTTGACCCTGTGACCCGTGCCAGTGAGGCTGGTTTCTTGCCCACGTCTTTACCTTTTAGTCAACTGGACGAGGATGAGTTTGCTGAAACTGCAGCTTAATAACAGGGGGCATTCGGGTGTTAGGTGTTCGTTGGACTGGTAGTAGAGGATGAGTGAGATGAGTGATAGTCAGTCTGGGGCAAGTATTTGCAAGGCCTATACTTCTGGGCTTGCCAGGAGTATGGATGACAGATAACATATGCAGGAGGGTTGCCATTACACTCTCCTGAAAGAGTGTCATAGCAGAGTTTATCCAGGTAGGGGCCTCAATCTACCTCATCTACAGACTAGGAAT
>QFET01011198.1:0-18354 GCA_003316355.1 Tuber calosporum | reverse complement strand
TAGCTATCTGTGTCCGTGACCCTCCTTATATAGGCGCTCTTCCCACAACCCTAACCCTGTTGACTTTGCCATGAGTCACCTCTTTACTATGACTGCCGTGTGAGTCATAGTACAACAAACATCCTATGACTCACAATTTGAGTCATAGTATACAATCCCCATAGTATCCAATTCCCATAAAAGGTCATGTGCGCTAATCGCATCACATGTGTGAAACCCCTGACTCATACTTGTAGTCAGGTGCGAAAGTCATAACATCATATGACCTCACAATCGTGAGTCATGAAATCATAAACATAAATCAAATCAAACATTCATAATCATAAATGATCTCACAAATCGTGAGTCATATGAAACGTTCCCTATTGCTAAGTCACGATTTGTGACACATAAACCGATAGGTAGAGGTCGTGTTTAGCATCAACGAACATGTATGGGTCGAGGGCTGATGTCGTAAATCCTTTTGAGCTTAAGAATTTTGCAAAGAGAGCATATCATTCATTCGCAGATTGCTTAAGTCCATAAAGACATCGGTTAAGTTTCCATACAATTTTTCCGTCACAGTACCCAGGTAACGGTCGTAGGTAAACTTCTTCTTTGAGTTCGCCGTAGAGAAAAGCAGATTTGACATCGAACTGTCGCGGTCACCATTTGTTTTTGGCGCATATTGCGTGGAGGTAGCGGAGAGATTCATAATAGATGACAGGGGCGAATGTTTCTTCGAAGTTGAAGCCGGGAATTTGTGAAAACCCTTTGGCAACGGCTCTTGCGCGAAACCTTTCGAAAGTCCCATCTGCATTATGTTTAGTCTTGTAAACCCACTTACTATCAATTATCTTTCTTCCCATC
Source organism: Tuber calosporum (assembly GCA_003316355.1). NCBI lineage: Eukaryota > Fungi > Ascomycota > Pezizomycetes > Pezizales > Tuberaceae > Tuber > Tuber calosporum. The sequence continues at coordinate 17,505 of QFET01011198.1, read as the reverse complement.
GGTCTCTTAACAGCATCGAAGGTTTTATTCCTTTTTAGTGCATTAATATCGTCATCCATCGCCGTGGTCCACTGTTCCTTAAGCGTACTGTTAATCACTTGGCGATAGGTGGTGGGATCCTCATCCGGTAGTTCAGTAGCATTTCTGCCAAAGCGTACCGGTGGGCGTGAGATTCGTCCTGACCTTGTCCATGTTTCCAGTTGCTTGTCTGGTAGGGGCTCATGTTCTTGAGGTTGTTGTTCCAGGGGAGCAGGTTCCGGAGTAGGTGACGGTGTGTCAGGTCGGTCGTAGTTCTCTGGGTGTGGAGGTAATCGATAAGGATGGATTTCAATCGCGGTTGTGCGGTGGGTAGGTTTCGTGCTCGGGTCCAATTCCAAAGTCTTACTGTACGATTGCAGGTCTATTGGAAAGGAAGGAGGATGGACGGTCGCAAATTGGGATTCCGGAGCAGGTGTTTTACTTGGCACTTCCGTTTGTTCAATCGCTTTAGTGGTCCAGTGTACCTGTCGTGTTTCGGATATCTTATGTTGCGAGGGGATGTATATTCAGTATATCCTGTCAGAGGATGTGTATCCAACAAGATAGCCTTCGATCGCCCAGGGCTGTAGCTTCGTTCCTGGTTTTCTGGTCTCCTTAGGTATGTGGACGAAGCATTTGGTCACGTATGGGCGCAGGTAGTTGATCAACGGCTTTTGGTTGTAGAGAGATTCATAGGGCGTTGAACCTCCTATAGATCGGTAGGGAAGAAGGTTTCAGAGGTATACGGCAGTTGCGATTGCTTCTGCCCAAAGTCGTAGAGTTAAACCTCTTAACATGGACCTAGTGGCGGTTATTATGGTCCTGTTATACCGTTCAGCAACGCCATTTGATTCATGTGAGTAGGGTGAAGTTTTATCATGTAGTATTCCATGGACCTGAAACAGGTTTAGCATTTCATGGTTCACGTATTCACCACCGTTATCAGTTCTGAATCGTTAGATTATGGCGTTATCTTGGGTTTGTCGCTCCTAGATGAACTGTTTGAAGATTTTTACAGTATCGGATTTGACCTTGATGGGGTAAATCCAGGTGTATCATGTGCAGTCATCAATGAAGGGGATATAGTACCAAGAATTACCAAAGGATGGTGTCGAGAATTTTCCACTCAAGTTGCAGTGAATTCACACGAAGAGGCTTTGGCAACGGTGCTGTGTTGGTTCTGGTTTTCGTTTGGACGACTTTGAGGTAATGCAAGTTTCGCATTGCCAACCTGTAGCAACCTTAGTGATATGGGGTGGGTCGGAGTATTTGTCGGAGCGAAGGTAGGCTGGAGAGGGATGACCCAAGGCTTCATGCCACTCCTGATAGGTCATTTTATATGCCTGTTCCTTTCTTTCCTGCACGACATAATCTTGTCCGTCAAGCTTGCCCCATAAAACCTCTTTATTCTCTCCCATGACATACCTGTCCTTCCCTGAACTGTGTAAAGAAAACCCCTTTCCCAAAGAAACGATAGTGTGCCACGATAACAAATTGCATTGACCCAACTTAGGAACCCAGAGAACACGTTGAAGAAAAACAGGAGACACAGGGCCATTAGACGTTTTGGCCATGAGCTTAACCGTTCCACGGCCGCATGACTCTATTATAGAGTCATCGCCTAACTTGACGTTTCCTTTTTCTGGTTCAAAGTCTATAAGAAGGTCTAGGTTGCTTGTTATATGTGAGCTTGCGCCAGTATCGATTACCCAATTGTGTGTGTGAGGGGTCTTTGGCGTAGTAGTAAGGGTTGAGGATGTACTGACTGGTTTGGATGTCTCTTCCTTGCCGATCTTGGCGGTGTTAATCGCCGTCCTTTCCTTCTTCTTTTGGTTATCGGTCTTGAGTTTCTGACACTCTTTCCAAGTATGCCCTTCAGTGCGTGCAGAGGGGTAATGCTTTTTGCAGTATAAGCATTCCTTGGCTGTGACCGATGTGCTGTTTCCCTTTCGTTGGGGTTGTTTCTTCCCTTATCCCTTGACAGTGGTGGTTTTATATGCCATGTCTTCTTCAGAACTAACCGAAGTTTTAAGGTCCAACAACCTGTTATAGCCATGTTTGTAGATAAGGTCCTCCTTGGTTTGAAGGTTGTCGACGATGTTGTTCATCGACTCGGAAAGGGACCGGAGAAGGACAGCATCTTTTGCTTCTGAGGACTCGAATACTATCTTAAATACAAAAGGTAGGGCGTAATGGTCATTTTCGGTAGAAGAGGTGCAACGGTGTTGCATGCGATTCCAGAGAGTGTCGAACTTGCGGATGTGATCAGCGATTGGTTCAGACGACTCGTATTTGGTATTGAGAACAGCGTTTAGTTGGTCGAAGAAGGAGAAGGTGTTTTCTCTGTCAAATTTATCCTGGAACGCCGTCCAGATTGCGTGAGGCGTTTTGTGGGTTGACAGCAGAATGAGCCATTTGGGATCAATGGTCTCGAGGAATTAGGCCTATGCCCACTGGTAGCGATCGCGAAATTCATCTATAGGGTCAATATTCGTCAGATCCCTGTATTCATCCCATTTCTCATCGGGGATGGTTTCCGTTCCTTGCACAATGTCCCAGCAGTTGAACAGTCAGAGGACATACTCGGAGATGTCACGCCATGTGCGGAGGTTCTCTGGCCCAATCAGCTTTGGACTGGAGCTGAGCTGGTAACTGGGTGCAAAGCCGTGTTTAGAGTTAATAGCGTGTGTCCGTGCCCTTTGGTCAATGGGCAGAGGGGTTGCTGGGGGATTGTCTATCAAAGGTTCAGAGACAGTGGTTGAGGCTGAGGCCATGGTGGATTTTGGTTACACAAGTTGTGTTATTCGAATTGTCCTCTGTGGCCACACACCTCCTTTAAGTCCACATAACTTTTATCAAGCCTGAAAGTAAGACGTTCACCTATCAAGGATTTTTCTGGGAGTGTCCACCTTCAGATGTGTTAACTTCCTGGTGGTTGATAAAGTGTGCGGGGAAGTGGTGGGTAATGCTGGCGCGCACAAAGAGAGGAAAAAGAAGGAGACAGAGGCGCACAGTGAAAAGAGCACGGATAAGTAGTGGTTAACGCCGAGAGTGTTTCGCTGAGACTTGTGTAATGCTGAGGCCGAGAATGTCTGGTTTCGTCAAGAAGGAGCGTTTTGTCTGGTTGATGTTTCGTGCCGAGAAATAAACTTTTCCGAGAAAAATATTTTGGGTATTATTCTGGTGGGAAACGTGGATGGATGCTAGGATGGGTTTCGCTTCGTTGACGGTGCGGTTTCGTGGTCTGTTGGAGGGTGTAAATGTATATCCTAAAGATATTAGACACCTGGGCTCATAACCTGTTCAAATGTGTATGGGCACAATCTTATATCTATCAGAATATACTAACGCAATACTAAGCGAGTATTGCGGGCACGCCTTAATGAGGAGAGGTAGATTTATGAAGGTAGATTGGTAGGTAGTCTGTTCCTTATTCTTCTAAGCGGGAAAAGTGGGCGGTAGCTCCTATATATAAAATAGTGCGCACTCCCGTTATCTAAAAGAATATAAAAGGGAAAAATATAAGTATGAACGTGTTTTACCGTAACGTTAGTAGGAAAAACATAAGTGTGAACGTATTTGACCCTGAAAACCTGCCAAGAAAATCCCAAAAGTTTGTATAAAACTAAAGTGGTTTCAGGGGTTTCGTTGTGGATGATAAGACATAAAGGACGGAACAATTACCATTAAAATATGTGATAAGTAAGCGAAACAACCCGAATACCAGATAAAGAAATATACATAAGAATCCTTATCGTAATAATGAAATATAAAAGAAATAAACGTACAGTATACCCTAGCTGTAGTAATGTATGCAGTGTAATAGGTATTGCCGAAATACTAACCAAGTAAGAGAATATACTATATGTTCAAGGAAATATTCATATAAAAACAAATGAGAAATTTCAACACTTATCCTGATCCTCATCCTTGTCCTCCTCCTTGTCCTCTTCCTCGTACTCCTCCATGATAGCCGGCTCAACTTGGCCGTGTTCGTTACTCCCGGGATGGAACCTCTGGCTGTTCAGGGCAGGAGTTCCTTCCTCGTCTTGCTCGCCATGCCAGCGGAAGAGAAAGTCCATGAGTTTGTTTGACGGCCTTAATCCCCACCAGATGCAGGCGTGAGGGCTTGCCCTAATCACAATTATCTCCGAGATCGGCCACTCCTCTTCCTGATCATAGAGTAGCAAAGGCATGTAGTACCTTATCGCGCCAACAAGCTGCTTATATCCAACTCCGCGCGCAATAACTCGTTCGCTTGCAAAAAGCAAGTACTCCAGTGTCAAATCAACTATCACGAACCAATTGACTACCGTGCTGGTCTTCCACTAGATATTATGTAGTCCGGGCACCAGTGGTCAGCCAGGCCGAACCTCAGATAGCATATAGATCTAGAGCCGGATGGAGTGAGGGCCAGCAATGCCTGTAATATTTATATTAGCGTATATATTATGTGTTAACTGGAGACACTTTTAGGGAACTTATTATGATTACCGGTGGGGACATTATAAGGAACCTGGGTAGCAGGAGGAATAGCCTGGATTTTTGTTCTCACCGTTTACGAACCTTTTTTCGCCATAACCTTAAGCAAGTAATCCATATATTCTTTAAAATATCTGTCCCAGGCTGTGTACCTCTCCCAGTATTGAGCCCTACTATGGCTCGCAATTGGCTCAGCGGTAATAGCATATGGCTAGAGCCTTGCCTATTATCGTGCACTCGAGCTCCGGAAGCTCAGGCTCCTCTCATGTGCCATCCGGCATTTGACAGCATTTCGCTAAGTACAGTACTCAGGACTGTGAGTGACAGGGTTTAGGAGGCGGCAGACCTGCTTGCATTAATGAATATCCCTGTCACTTTCATGGCCTACCATTCTCGGCCAAAGGAGGCTGACCTTTGAATATGGCATTGTGGTTGCTGGTTTGGTGATGGAGATTGGGAGGGTTAGGTTTGTATGGGGGGTTCACTTATCAGCAAATAAAGTTAGTCCGCAGTAATATCAAGTTAGCTTTGAACAAAATAATATCGGATGTAAAAAGGTAATTAAAAAGAAGACAAAGGAGAGCTGCTTGAGAAATATATGCTGTTTTTGTCATGAGGGTTGGGAGGGTTGACGGGGGGGTTGAATTATCTTTGGACAAACTCGGTCTACTGGAATATCAAGTTAGCCCCATATAAATAAAGTTGTATGTAATAAAAAAGATTAAAGAGGTTACGAAGTAGTGCTGCTTTGGAAATATACAGTTTTTGTTGGGAGGGTGGGGATGGTTAAATGGGGGTTGAATTACCTTTGGACAAAGTCGGTCCGCTGGAATATCAAGTTAGCACCAAACAAATAAAGTTGTATGGAAAAAAAAACTAAAGAGGAGACGAAGGATAACTGCTTTGGAAATATAGCGATTTTGTCTGAAGAGTCAGGAAAGTTGAGAAGAGAGTTGAATTATCTGCTAGCCAAGTCTGTCAATTGGAATATCAGGTTAGCCGAAACAAATAATGTTGTATGCAAAAAAAAAAGTTTAAGAGGAGACGAAGCGGAGCTACTTTGAAAACATACTGTTTTTGTTGTGAGAGTCAGGAGGGTTGAGGGGGGTCTTGGAATATTTCCAGACAAAATTGACTGGCTAGAAGATTAAGTTAGCTTTGAATATAATAAGGTTGAATATGGAAGGGCAGTTAGAGGGTGAGGCAGAATTGCTGGGGGAATATACAAAAAATAAGAATGGGGTGAGAGGTAGCAGTGTGGACAATTCCTAGCTGTCAAACATGTAAATTTGGTGGATATAAAGGATGGGTTGTGTTGGGTGTATATCGTACCTGAGATGAATAGTATGAGTAAGAGGTTGTGAAGGGCTTTGTGGATAGTTTGTGGACAGAAAAGGATGTGGTATGAGGGGGGTGGGGGTTAATGGGAGGTGTTGTCGTATGGTCAGAATTGTGAGTATGGGGGATGGGGAGAGAGGGTAGGAAGCTAGGATTTATATGGACCTCTCACAGTTTTTTGTTAGTCTGTTGAAACTTGTAAATTATATAAGCTGTTGTACTGTACAAACCGCTTGGCAAACATTGACAGCTAGAAAATATAGACCTCTTACGAATGTTTTACATCTGTTGAAACTTGTACGCTGTACATACTGCTGTACTGTACAAACCGCATGGCAAACATTGACACCTTGAAAATATGATAGTTTCACGAGAGAATCAGGTAAATACAAAATAAACTTTTCAGCTGTAAACTAGCTGCATCACATCTGCTAGGACCTAAACAATGCTTTATAATAGTTGAACTTGGAGATTACTAGGTATATAAATAAGATTGATTTTGAGTAGCCAATTTACTGCATCCCACCTGCTAAGACCCGCACAAGTATACTAAATATAATGAAATATAGTATTACACTAAAGTTTAGGTAGGTATAAAATCAACCTTTAAGCTACAAATTATCGGTATTGCACCCGCCAAGACACATACCGTACTGGGTACCATAGGAATAAAAGCTGGACCTTGGGGATTGGTTGGAACAATATTTACTTTCAAGCTGAAAATTTATAGTATCGCATCATCTAAGATAGGTGAAAACAATGAAAAAACATGTTGAACTTAGGGATTGGTGGGAAACAATATTTACTTTTAAACTGCAAATTTATTGTATTGCATCTGGCAAGATAGAAGCTATGCTGAAGGCCGTGAAAATAAATGTTAAACTCAGAGATTCGTAGGAACAATATTTACTTTCAAGTCACAAGTTTAGTATATTGCACCAGTCAAGATAGATGCCATGCTAAACACTATAATAAGGAAGGTTGAACTCGGGGATTGGATAGGGACAAAATCTACTTTCAAGGTGCAATTTCGCCTGGTCACATCTGCCAAGACAGGTGCTATACGGAATACCATAAATACAAAAGTCCTGGCATTGGCAAAATCTCCTCTTAAGCCCCAAATTAGCCCAATCCAGTCCATTGATACCAGTAGATATTATGAGGAAAAGTAACACAATTGGTAGGAACAATATCCACTTTCGAACCGCAAATTTGCTAAATTCTATACTGCACTCCAAATAAAATGTTAAACTGGGGAGCGATGTGGGTACTAAATCTACTTTAGGGCCGCAAATTTGCCATATTCCATTCCAAAGACCCAAACAATGCTGAGCACTTGGCGGCTGAGAACTACTAGTAGAATTGAAATCTAGTATGCGTAAGAATTGAACAAGTTTGCTAAGTCAGAACTGGGAAGTTTTGATTTTCGAGTAGTAAGATAAGGCAGAGGTGTGGATTTTGACGTAAAGAATCAGTTATTATTCACAACTGAGTGTTGTTATAGATTGGCCAATGAAAAACACTGGCTAAGGCTGAATTTTCTTGCTGGCACAGATATAACATATACTAGTCAGGACTTAGAAATTTCTGTTTTCTGACGTTATGGGTGCCAGTAATAATTATCTTGAAATGCCAAGGTTGCTTTGTGGACAAATTGTATTAGGAGACCTGTCAACCAATCTACAAGACTATTACAAGTGCTAGAACTACTTTCTGTTTCAGGCTAGGAGGAAATTAGAATTTAAACTTTAGAGACAGTATTCACGCAGATTTTTCCCGGGTTTCATCTGCTCACGCGTAAACCGACTGGGACAGATACCTAGGAAGCTGAAACTAAAACACTACATTCGAGCACGATGACCTCAAACTCAACAAAGTGTCCTTATTGACGGCAACACTTTTAACAAGCTGCTACTTACGAAAAGTACCTTTGACTGATCCATCTTCACATCATACTATCACTCCACACAACTTCAGACTAGACCTTGCACAGGCTAACTGGTTTCACCTGCGATGAAAGCATGACTCAAAACTAACAAGCTATTATTGTCCTGGGCTGACCTAGCGGCGATCAGAGTGATTCCCACTATCAATCTGATCTCAGGCCAGGGGTCCCAGTTTGCTATTCGACTTTCTATTTGACCAATGCAATTATAGAGCACAATTCGGACAGGGAGGACATTTTCCAGCTACCCTCTCACAGGAGTCTATTGTGTCAGCAACCTATCCCAGGTGCAGGTGGCATAATCGGTGATATTATGGGATATGCAAACCTCAGTCAGGCCATTATAGATAGCCCATGGAGCCCTTTTGTTCTGAATGTGACTTCAATTTGACTTCATAGTTTGTCCAAAGCAAGGTAGCTATGTCACAGATCTTAGATTACCTTGCAAATGACTTGAATGGGAAGGGTACAGGGTCATTTCAATCCGTGTTGTCATTAGGAAAACAACTAGAAGTACTAGACACATTTGGTGACTATCAAGGTTGGACAGAACTGACTATAGAGTATGGGAAATATGCAACCACTCTCTATTACTGGAATATCATAGACTGCGTCCACTTCTTAATCCGCCAGGTTGCGTATAGACCTGAGATGGTGTCCGCATCTATTCTGGAATACAATTCAAAAGGGAATCGATTATATTCAGAGATGCATACAGCGGACTGGTGGTGGGAAACTCAATTACATTTTAGGTTTGCGAAAGTTCTAAATAGTTAGTGTTCTATGCTTGTAGTCAATTCTGTTCACTTGGAGGAAATCCTGCTAACTGAATTAGTCTTAGTTCCAATTATTAGCTTTTCTGACTAGACCCATACATCAAATATCTCTGGTAATTGGAAAGCCTGGCAGGTATATAACTCGCTCGGCAATATCCTCTCATGGACTAGAAAAACCCAACCAGGATCCAGATCATTTTTCTTGTATTGATAGTGTGCCGCCAAAGTTTACAGTTGAATCAGCCCACATTGATGATGCCCAGTGGTGGGGTGAACGCTGATGTTGTAGGGCTGTCTTTTAACCAATCTTTGTGCCCTTACAGGAGGTTATCTAAAAAGGGACAATAATTGACTGTTCAGATTGCAAACCACGCCACTCTTTTACCATTTTGTCAGCCTGGATAGCGGATCATGCGGAGCATCCAACCTTGCACAGATTAAGTAACAAGTAATGTCTGAAGTATGAGGTCACGAGCCTGGAGCTCAGCATGACCTACAGCATATCTATCATATCCGTGACTATACATAATATGGAACAGTATTTGGGAACGAGGAGATTGGATGAGCTATCCTCTCCGAATAGTTTTACTGGATTAGGGTAAAAGTGGGCCACAGCATATTCTCTGGACTCCATTGTGTAGACCCTACGGGCCTGTACACGCTGTATGTCTTGCATATTATCTGGCTTGGTCTATTTAGGCATAGGATAGAATGGGTACAAGGGATCCTGAAAAAGTATTAATGGCAGCAGGCATTCGACGATACCTGGAAGGCACTATCCCAGTGTCCCACATTTAGGATACCATAAATAGCCTTATATGAACTCGCACAATGGCAGGGAAAGTAGATGCGCAACCTCGGCCGCTGTAGTTCAGCAGCCTTGGAGTCCGCACTTCACATGCCTGACAGTTCGCAGCAACACTCATTCAAACTCGTCTTAGAATGTGTTAGTGCTCTAATAGATTTTAGTTTGATGGCCCAGTATTGCAGTCGTACACAGGAGAGACTCTTCTACATGGAAAGGTATCTGCGGACATTTCACCAAATAAAATAAATATTTCTAAAGTTCCGAACCTTGAAGACTACCCGTTCCCATGCAAACCCTCAGGACCAAGAGCTAAAGAAACACATACTTGATCAGTGGGCCAAGGAGGCCAGTAGCATCTCTGCTGCCAAAAAGTATCGACTTGTGATTGAAGTAAGGTCTCAAAGGATAGATCAGCGGGTGTAGTTGATGCAGTAGGAGAACCACTTCAAATTCATTAAGATGCACTACGTGACTCTGTTTGAGTCCTATGTCCAACGTTTTGGGTCCATTTTGATTTATTCCACTGATATTTGTAAGCTGGCACATAAAGAACAAATCAAAGTAAGGCTACCGGAGGTCAAAAAAAGGTGAAGCAGTACACAGGCATTTTTTGTTGGAATATGGTCCCGAGCATGCCCTGGGAATGAGATTGTAGACACTAGAAGCACTTGCAAAGGTCGGAAATGAGATTAGGATAGGACACGTGATTACAGAGCTGTTAGCTTCCTGTAGGTGGATTTTACTAGAGCGAGTTCTGCGTAGCCATGTAAAGGATACAAATAGACTTATTGTGCTTTGCAGGGTCCCAAGAATCCCGTATTCTCAGATGATGCTGGAGATTGTATGCTATATTAAGTAGGGAATCGCGGATCAATGGCAGCTACCTACCCAGTCTGCAGAACTAGGATTACTTCCTGTAGAACCCTTTATCCACCTCCTGATTCCAGTTGCGAACTTTCAAGAACATGATGTATACCAGATTCATCAGGCCAGCTGTACTGGTGCTAGGGCCTTCTGGCATGCTGGCCCTACAAATGATTAGATATGGATCCAGGTTGGCACAGAGGATAATTGTGTAGATCTGGTTGGGAGGTCAGTAGCAGGAATCTTAAGACTTTTTAGGATAGGAAACATACAGATGGAAACCTGAGGTGTCACGCGGCTAAGATTAGTTCTATTGCTTAATCCGATAAATGGTGGGTGATTTCACATGTTAAGTAGATATATACGAGTGTGGGAGTGGTATGCTAGCCGAGTTATGTGGATAGTGCATATAGGGACAGTCATTGGGCAAGCTCAAGTGGTTCCCCTCGGGGTTAGACAATGGATAGTAAATTATTATATTGATCTGTGCACATTTAACGAATTATATTGAACTATTCTACTTAAACATTTTATATACCAATAAAAGATAAAATAAATACACTCATGGGTCTAGTGGTGGTTAGGTAAATCGTAATCAGTCAGTCTCTGGACAATCCACTGTCGGGCAAAAAGCTACAAAATCTATAAAATCTGCAGTGCTCGCGAGCTGTTCTTCTATTTGGAGGGTGGATAGGGTGCACCCAGGATCATTTTAGTAGTATCCTGTAGTTCTTAAACTCGGATCTATTCCCTTGGAATACTTGTGAGGAGGATGTGGGAATCACCCAGTAGCTATATGCCTTACCTTCTTTGTACACTTCATCTAACTTCCTTTCTTTCAGTAGGCTTGGAGGAAAGCAGAGAGAATTGAGGAATGTTGTTGAAAAAACAACTGCAGGTGATGAGGACAGCGGAGGTCCGCCTAAGGACGCCGGCCAATGAGCGGATTCATAGCGATTACCTCTACTCAACGTTCAAAGATCTTGCAAATAATAGAGGTCCACGGACGAATTTGCTTTGGGTGGGTGAAGAAGGTGGAAGGATTTGTCTGAGAAGGAGGGTGATTTTTACTCTGGCACGCCCAAGAGAAAGGAAATGCGAAGAGCTAGTTTAGAGATTGTTAGAATGATATATGTTTGTATCAGGGGGGCTGGGATGGCAAGGATGGAATAATAACGGTGTAATGCATAAGATGTAAGGGAATCAAGAGACCCACTTCAAGATGAAGGGCACGCACAAAACGAAGAAAGCAAAACGATTCCATAAAGACGCAGACGCTACCAGTCCAGAGGCAAACGTCTTGCATCCAACCTGCGATTTGTTTTTGCTGATGTCTGGAGGGTAACCTAGGAGTAGAGTTAAGTATAGTAACACACTTAGAATAGGTAACCACTTTGACAGAGTAACTAAGGATTGGCAGGAAAAAAGGTTAGGCAGTATAGGGCTTCTAGGCCTGGTACATCAGTATAACTAACTAATTCATGGTCGATGCAGTTGGTGAAAATAATGGAGATATTACAAGTTTTATACCTTGGATGTTAATGGGTATTAAGCGAACCTACTGTGCAATTTGGACTATTATAAGGGCGAGTTAGCCTACTCTGGTCTCTGCGGATCTGAAGACCAATCTCAGATTACCCTACTATGTTATTACATGAAACACGATACTCTACCCTAGTCACCCGGAGATAGTTTGAAATGTTTTTGTAACCTAGTATCTCCACTGGCCCCGCTATGTGCATTTTGAATCACTGTAGTTAAGTATGACAGTTGATAATACACTAGAAAATCGTCAGGACAAAGGAGGTTATTGGACACTTAAAAAGTCACCATCCTGCATCTGCCCAGATGGTGTCCGCAGGATATATTTCTGGCTGTGTGACAGCTGACCTGGGCATGTTGTTAGTATTGAAACCAACAGGGAATCTGAGGGAACTCTAGGTGTCTTATATCCATATGGGAGACAGAGGAGCTATTAGGAATTGTCCTTAGAGAGTCTGGGACTGACAGATATAGGTTCAGATGAAACTCTACTTGTTAACCAAAGATAGCCCAGGCACTATAGAATTACTGAGTGATATTACAATCCTTGAGAGGTGTTCATTCTTATCACAGTTAAGGTGGTCTCCAAACAGTAGGCTTATGGTAGCGCAAATTTAGCAAAATCAGTAGACACTTACTGGGTGAGCCACACAGTTACAAGAACAGCAACCCATATGCCAAGTAGACCGAGCTTACTGCAGTTCTTGCATAGATGAAAATTCTGTAGGGTTACTGAGTCTCATAACTAAGTATAAGTCTAAAGTCATATTCTCAGTTAGCCATTAACAAGAGAGCAATCCGAAAGGTTTCTCTCAACTGCAAACATTATCAAAATGCATGGTAGAAGACCATTCCGAGTGAACCGACTTATCTCACCTTTGCAATCCATAAACCCAGAAGTTATTTCCTGTAGTGATATGTGTCAGATGAACCCTGTTTGAAGAAGAGTAGTCTGGAAAGGTCAGGGTAGGGTTTAGTGTTGTTGGCTTTAAAATTCTACCGTAGTAACCGCGAACGGCACTCTGCTCTGATAACAAATTCTGCTCTAGAGAATCACTTTAAATAAGTAAAGCACCGGCTTACCAAAATTAAGTTTTACCACTAGATTCATTTATTTTATTCTTAAGTTCTGTTAATTTTACTTTGAGTCTTCGGTGCCATCACAACCTTAATATCCTTCATGCTACTAAGTGTCCCCATTACAGATAGTCTCTCCTTCAAATATGCGAGACAAGATACTTCCAACATCAAAGACCAAATAGGATTACCAAATTAACACTGTACTCCTAATCTGAATTCAAAGACTTTAGCTCAATCTCATTCACTCAAAGGATACCTAAAGCTCTATGGCAATGACAATTACTGTAACCTACTCCCAAGTAACTTGTGAATCCCAAAGTGACTCTGAAGATACTATTAGGATAGGGGGAAAAGCATCAATTGATAGGTCTTCAATAGAGAAGGTAAAAGGTATGTAACTAATAGTATGACAGTTCAACCTGTAGTATTAAAGATAATAGTTGTGTTAGGCGTTAGAGTCTGAATCCTTAAGGGATTGCAGGCTCTTTAAATACAAAAGATTGTAGCTAGGAAACTTTAACAAAAGCGCAAACATCCTGTCCAACAACATGCATACAGAGGCTGCATAACAAGGTAATTATATTCCAAAAACAGACGGTCAAAAGTAACAGGATGGATCAAACAATACAAGTAATGGAATGCAAACAAGTAGGGACAAGCGATTGCTAATACTATACAGATTCATTAGGTATAGCAAGAGGAGAGCGATACCTAAATAGGTAGAAGCAAAGAGGGATAATAATAAGTGAAACAAGGAAAGAATAACCAGTTAGGAAATCATAAACAAGTAGTAAGGGACAATCAAATAGTAGCACTGGTCAGTTATAAACCCAAATAAGTAATAACTAATATCAAGTCTGGAGTAATAGTGGAAATATAGTAAGATTTCGTTAAATTCCCCTTATAAGAAATACAACAAATAAAACAATAAGGAATATCTTAAAGGGCTTAATGACCAACTCACCTTTGGAGCATTCCACTCAATTTCAAAATATATAAACTTATTAGTAAACATATATCTATTACTGGTCTCGGGACCTTACACCTTTATTAGCCCTATAGTAGTGAAGACAATACCCATAAGCAATTTAGCCTTAAATCTCGGATTCATCCAATGTGGAGAGTATTGCTCTGGTATCAGATTCTGAGTAGTTTGAGTCTTCAAGGGGTTTAAAAAATCTGTCAGGGTCAAGCTCATATGAAAGGGGGGCAGAGGCTAGTTTCGGGAGTGTCCAGACAGAGAAAGTCTTACCAAGGGACCAAGGGAGTCTGAATGGTATAGATTCATTGTAGGTATCAAACTAGTAGGCTCGGATGATGGTGCTAGCACCTTCTAGGGTGTAGAGGGGTTCCCAAATTGCCTTGATTTCATTATAGCCTTTCCAATGGATCAAGAACTCTCTCTTACTGAGATAGATTCGATCTTTGAGTATCTTTTCGATTTCCCTTTGCTCTTGTCCACTGGCATCGATGGTGACAGGTTCTTTGGATATGGGCTGTGGGGTTCCTAGGAAGACTAAGGGGTTTGGTCTTAGGTAAATGCAAAGGTGTCTGCAATGGATCTGTGGGTGGATCCCTGCTATCTCTGGGGGAAGTATGAGTATGTAGTTGTTGTGTCTGTCAGGTTCTTCACATACTGAGAATGGTCCTATCTAAGGTGCAATTAGTTTGTGATTTCGTCCAACCATACGGATATAGGCTGCTGACATGAGGATAAGTTCAGTTTCATTAGGGATGATTGAGGGTCCATCCTTTCTGCGGTGTTCGCTGAAGGTAGTTTGGTGTGCTCTGGCCTTCTTGAGTGAATCTCAGGCGAGTTTCTAGATCATACTAATCTGAGATGCAATCTCGTTTGCTGGTTGTTCTAAAGTGGGAAGAACTCTGACAGTAGGAAGGAGGTTTGGTAGTCTGCCAAAGGTGATTTCGATGGGGCAGAGTTCTGTCCTATCACTGGGGGTTGCATTGATATCAGTCTGGACATGAGATATGTTGCAAACTTACTTTATTCCTTTAGGATTAACATAGTTTCTAAGGATTTGGCGAACAGTTGTGATTCTGTGCTCAGTCTGTCTATTGGTCTGGTGAAGGTAAGCTGTAGCTAAGTTAAGATCAATATTGAGATTCACCATAAGCGGTGTCCAAAAGCGTGAGGCAAACTTGGGGTCTTTGTGAGAGACTAGGGAGGTAGGAAAACCATGAATGGAGATGACTTGCTAAATGAGGGTGAGTGCTTTTCGATCACTGTGATGTTATAGAAGAATGGCGCGAGGTAGATTAAGCCACTGAATCGATCCAAAACAACTATGATAAGTTCAGGCTTGGAATTGCTACGGAAGAGTCCTGCAAAGTCAATTTCAAGAGATGAGAATAGCTGTCTGGGGATAAGGAGAAGGGTAACTGATTCTTCATAGACAGTGGTAGGTTGCTTGTTGAGCTGGCATAGATGGCATCTGCAGACATAGTCATTGCAATTGTTCCTCATGGTGATCCAGGCGAGATGGCTTGAAGCAGATTCAAAATATTTGTGCCAACTAATATGTGCTATTTGTTCATGGGAATTGCGCACAATTGCACTTCTGATGTTAGCACCTTCATAGCTTGCTTCATACGGGATATATGGATACTCGCTACTGTTACCCTTCCCATTTATAATAAGAACTCCATCATATAACAGCATGTCAGGGTCGTCGATAGCCTTGGTAACTACCACCAAGACAGGGTCATTCTTGGTAGCATTTCTAATGCTGGAGTACCACTTTCCTTTCATGTAGTTTGTAAGCAGAAAAGCTCTTAGGTCAAGTCGTAAAGAGGGCAGATCAAGGAAACAATCTTCATAATCAAGTGGTGCCTCTGGGATAGGTAGATCCCACCCTTGGATAAGATCCTGTATTTCTTGTTCTTTTCCCTTATCACTATCGGTCTAAAAAACTGGGTACCCATCATAATCGTGGCGGGGAGGAGGCACAGACTATCTGTACTTTGCTCTACAGTAGGGATGATGAGGGGAGAAAAAGTTGGAGGAAGAGAAAAGAGGCAAGGGTCTGGAGTATCGCTAGATCCTGAGGGAATGTATCCAGTATTCTTTCCATTTATATGGGTTTGATATTCATCCCAGACACAGGCAGTCCAGTGCATGGCTCTGTGTCTATTAGGTTCAAGAAATCGGTGCGATTCATTGAGTCGAGGTCGAGGAGGGACTAATGTGGCCTGCGGGTCAAGTTCAGTAACTGTTCTACTGGGGACGATATTTCTGAAGGTGGTGACTCCTAGGGATTCCCGAGGGGTGATAGAATCATGGATTCATTTAAAGCAGTTGGTGATAGCATCTGGATGCAGTAGTTGGTCCTTATCTCCCAAGGATAGTTAATTCTCACCGCAAGGCCAGACAGTTGTGCTTTAGCTCGGTCAATAAGTACAGTAGCTAGGGATAGCTCTTGAATTATGCTGAGATTGGAGGCGGTCTCTACGATTTCACAACCTTGAATGACATCGATTGCATGCTCGAGGGTGTCTGTTGCTTTGTCCATGGCTTATTCAACAGAATCTGAATAGTAACACACTTCTTGGAAGCTTGAGGGGTTTGAACTGGTGCCATGATATGAATGCCAAATTGAGTCGCGTTTATGAGTGACAATGCGAGAGGGTACATGAAGAGGGAGCGCAGAAAAAGGGTCTTGGGCATGGTCGATGTTGAGGTATTATCTTGCTACACTATTCATGGCTGATGAGGGGTTTCTTATAGGCTTTATCCCTCAAGGGTATTCTAGTATTTGGTCTTCATCAGCTGGGGTGTCTTGATATATCCTAGATAGTGCATCTGCAATGACATTGTCTTTGCCCAGTCTGTGTATGATATTGAAATCATGGGATTGGTGGAACATGCACCATCTACTTTAGTGGTAAGGGAGGTCCTTTTGTATGAGCAAAAAGTATAGTGCCTTGTTGTCAGATACAACAGTGCACTAGGTACCAGACAGAATCGGATGGAATACCTGAATGCCATCCATAATAGACAAAAGTTCCAATTCATGGACAAAGTAGTCCAGCTGACTTGTTGTAACAACCCCTAGATCAGTTGGTATAGCTTACCGAACCTCAGCCCAGCCAGTGGTCCTACTAGAACCTGGACAGGAACGGTACCAGACACCTGCAAAGTGACATAGCAACCATTAGTACCTTTCATGAAGAAAGGGTACTTAAGTACCTAGTTAAATAAGATAACCCAGCAAGGCCGGGTAACCTTGGTGCACACTTAGGTAGGGTAACTCCGCTAGACAGGGTAACCCGGAGCTACAGTCAGGCAGGGTAACCCTCTTGAGTAGGGTAACCCGGAAGCATAGTTAGGCAGGGTAACCCTTTAGATAGGGTAACCCATCTCCTCACTTAGGTAGGGTAACCACCTAGGCAGGGTAACAGGGAGCCCTAGGAAAACATGGTAAGCAGTGTAGACGCCGCCGGGCATGCTACATTCGTGTAACCAGGTGTTTCTAGCTCGTGGAATCGCGTGCAACAAATAGGTCAGTGACGCGGAACCTTCTGGTGACGCAAAGGGGCGTTACACAGACTTCTGCAGCGATTTGCACCATGATAGGGCCCAGTTACCCTACCTTGGGGATCGCGGGTGAAATCGTGGACCTCAAGTTACCCTCCCC
>QFET01011195.1:0-16422 GCA_003316355.1 Tuber calosporum | reverse complement strand
TCAAAACCTCTACCCTTTTTCTTGATATCAAAGGAGGCTTTGATAATATTTCCTCTACCAGTTTATCTTCCCTACTTCGCGCTAAAGGCGTATCTCCTTATATGGTTTCTTGGGTTCGTTCCTTTTTGACTGACCGCAAATGCCGCTTGATTTTTCAAGGCTCCCGTAATATTTTCTTACCTGTTCAAGTGGGTGCCCCCCAGGGCTCTCCTATCTCTCCTTTGTAATTTTTAATATATGTTTCTTCCCTGCACTTGTATATCCCAAAGGGGATTAGGTTTTCTTATGTTGATGATTTTACTGTCCCTGTTGGGTCTGGGTCATACCGGAGGAACACACAGCTTCTTCAACATTGCGACACCCGCCTCTGCAGGAAGGCTACCCCACTTGGAGTTTCCTTCTCCATCCCCAAAACCGAACTCATCCACTGGCGAACTCCAAGGGATCGCTCTCCCCCCTCTCTGGCCCCGGTCTCCCTCGATGGGAGTCTCTTACACCCTTCTTCCATAGTCCGCTGGCTTGGGTACTGGTTCTCACCCTCGATGGAAACCTCCGCCCACTTCCTCCAGAGACTAGCCCTAGCTCAGTAGGCCTTTAGCCTCTTCAGGCAACTCTCCCCTACTGGTATAGGCATAGTGCCCTACCTGAACCGCAGACTGGCCATGGGCCTGCTGCTACCGATCCTCACCTACGGAGCTGACCTCCTCGTCCCCAATGCTTCAATGATGGGTAAGATGGAGCTCTTTTAGAGCAAGGTCCAACGATGGGTCACTAACTGCTTCTCATCGACTCCTGTATCTATCCTTCCCTGTGAGGCTTGCCTCCCCCCTCTCAACTCGCTCCTCCCCCATCGCCGGAGGATGGCCGCACTAAGGTTGGCCTGTTCCCCTCCTGAGATCAACCCAGCCGCAGCCCGGCTGCCCCCATCATTTCCATCCTACTCTAATTTTAGGGCAGGGGACTCCTCCCGCCACCTCCTTCGAGGCCTTAGGGCCAACTACATCCCCCTCCGCTGGAACCAACCAAGACCCATACCCGCTGTCCGCTCTCACCTCCCAATCGATGCAATGTGCTACCCGTTGGTCAAGGTGGCAGCGGACGGGTGCAAACTCCCACAGATAAACTCACACCTTCTGCCGGGCACTGTCCTAGCCCTCCCTCCTCCGATCCCAGGTACTGTCTCCTACAAATTGATGAAGGAGGAGTGCAGAAAGGATCTCCTCACTGATTGGAGACTCCTGTCCCCACCCCCTCCTTACTACCAGTACAAGCCGCCCCTACGCCCACATGCCTTCATGGGCCTCGACCGCTTCACAGCTGGGCGAATCCACCAAATGTGCGCTGGTAAGAGCTATCTTGCTGCGCAACCCTCATGGAACGATGCTGATCGCTCTCCCACGTGCCCTTCCTGCAACTCAGAGGACGAAACCTTCGAGCATGCAATTCTCCACTACCCCTCCAAGTCCTGAGAACGCCAGCTTTACCTTCTGAAGCTGTCTACGATGGACCATGGCTCTCCACTTTGGGCCGACCTGGACATGATCCTTGGTCTTGCCATATACATCCGTGCCACACGCACTAATTTCCCGCCCACCATGCCAGGAGTTTTTGCTACTGCAGCCTCCTCCTCCTCCGACTATGACTCAGACTGAGCGGTTTGACTTTCCTTTTATATTTATATCTTTCCTGTCGTTTATGATTTCTTTTAGGGTCATTTTATTTTATACTTTTTGAATTAGTCGCCATTGCTGGGGGCGGTGACGGTATGGTCATCACTAGGGGAGAACTTGTGCGGTTATTTCCTTTGTTTTGCACGTTTGGAATTAACGTTTCGTTTATGCCATAGCTAGCGCTCCATGCAGGTTCCTGTACGTTAACAGCGAATATATGAGATAATCAAAAAAAAAACCCCCCATAGTTATGGGATCATGAGGCAACGGAGAAGAGACCTTAACAATATATTCAGTTATTCAGTTATCAAGTTAACAAGACATAAAGCCTTCGAGAACACTTTTATCTTTTATCATACGTTTAACTGAGCTTTCCTAACAGTTCTCCGATTTTCTCGATAGGAGCACGGCCTAGTCAACTCACCAGTACAGAATTGGCTACCCCGTAATACTATATTGTTACTCTCCTGTCACCAAAGCAGCGCTATATTTGTTGAAATTTCTTATTTGTTTTATATGAATATTTCCTTGAACATATCGCATATTCTCTTATTTGGTTAGTGTTTCGGCAATACCTATTACACCGTATACATTACTACAGCTACGACATACTGTGCATTTATTTCTGTTATATTTCATTATTACCATAAGGATTTTTATGTATATTTCTTTATCTGGTATTCAGGTTATTTCACTTGCTTATCACATATTTTAATAGTTATTGTTCCGTCCTTTATGTCTTATCATCCACAACGAAACCCCTCACAACACTTTCATTTTAAGTATAAACTTTTGGGATTTTCTTAGCAGGTTTTCAGGTTCAAATACGTTCGCACTTATGTTTTTCCTACTTACGTTATAGTAAAACACATTCGTACTTATATTTTGCCTTTTTATATTCTTTTAGATAACGGGAGGGCGCACTCTTGTATATATAGGGGCTACCACCCACTTTTCTCACTTAGAAGCATAAGGAACAGACTACCTAACAATCTACCTTCATAAATCTACCTCTCCTCATCAAGGTGTGCCCGCAATACTCGCTTAGTATTGCGTTAGTATAGTCCGATAGATATATTATCGTGCCCATACACATTTGAACAGGTTATGAGCCCGTGCCTCCTATATCTTTAAGATATACATTTACACCCTCCAACTGACCACGTAACCTCACAGTCAACGAAGCAAAACCCGTCCTGCCATCGATCCACGTTTCCCATCAGAATAATACCACAAAATATTTTTCTCGGCAAAGTTTATTTCTCGGAACGAAACATCGACCAGACAAAATGCTCCTTCTTGACGAAACCAAACATTCTCGGCCTCGGCATTACACAAGTCTCGGCGAAACACTCTCGGCGTTAACTACTACTTAACCGACCTCTTTTCACCGTTCGCCTCCGTCTCCTTCTTTTTCCTCTCTTGGTGCGCACAAGCATTACCCACAACGCCCCCGCAAACTTTATCAACTACCTGGAAGTTAATACATCTGAGGGTGGACACTCCCAGATAAATCCTTGATAGGTGAACGTGTTACTTTCAGGCTTGATAAAAGTTGTGTGGACTTAAAGGGGGTGTGTGGCCACAGAGGATAATTCGAAGAACACAACTTGTGTAAGCAAAATCCACCATGGCCTCTGCCTCAACCACCGTCCCTGAACCTTCGACAGACAATCCCTCAGCAACCCCTCTGGCCATTGACCAAAGGGCACGGACACACGCTATTAACTCTAAAGGCGGCTTCGCACCCAGTTACAAACTCAGCTCCATCTCAAAGCTGACTGGGCCTGAGAACTACCGCACATGGCGTGACATCTCCGAGTACATCCTCGGACTGTTCAACTGCAGGGACATTGTGCAAGGAACGGAAACCATCCCCGATGAAATATGGGATGAAGACGGGGATCTGACGAATGTTGAGCCTATAGATGCATTTCGCAATCACTACCAGTGGGCATCGGCCTACTTCCTCGAGACCATTGATCTAAAATAGCTCATCCTCCTGGCAACCCACAAAACGCCGCACGCAATCTAGACTGCGTTCCAGGATAAATTTGACAGAGAAAACACCTTCTCCTTCTTCGACCAACTCAACGCTGTTCTCGATACCAAATACAAGTCGTCTGAACCCATCGCTGATCATATCGGCAAGTTCAACACCCTCTGGAATCGCATGCAACACCGGTGCACCTCTGCTACCGAAAATGAGCGTTACGCCCTACCTTTTGCATTAGGAGACGGTATTCGAGTCATCGGAAGCAAAAGCTGCTGTCCTTCTCCGGTCCCTTCCCTAGTTGATGAATAATATCATCAACAACTTCCAAACCAAGGAGGACCTTACCTACAACCATGTCTATAACAGGTTGTTGTACCTTAAAACTTCAGTTAACTCTGAAGAAGACAAGGCGTATAAAACCGCAACTGTCAAAGGAAAAGGGAAGGAACAACCCCAACGAAAGGGAAACAGCACATCGGTCACAGCCAAGGAATGCTCATACTGTAAAAAGCATTACCCCTCTGCACGCAATGAATGGCATACTTGGAAAGAGTATCAGAAACTCAAGACCGATAACCAAAAGAGGAAGGAAAGGATGGCGATTGACACTACCAAGATCGGCAAGGAAGAGACATCCAAACCGGTTAGTACATCTTCAACCCTTACCACTACGCGAAAGACCCCTCACCCACACAATTGGGTAATCGATACAGGCGCAAGCTCACATATGACAAGCAACTTAGACCTTCTTATAAACTTTGAACCAGAAAAAGGAAACGTCAAGTGAGGCGATAACTCTGTAATAGAGTCATGCGGCCGTGGAACCATTAAGCTCATGGCCAAAACGTCTAACGGCCATGAATCTCCTGTTTTTCTTCAACGTGTTCTCTGGGTTCCTAATTTGGGTCAATGCAATTTGTTATCGTGGTGCGCTATCGTTTCTTTGGGAAAAGGGTTTTCTTTACGCAGTTCAGGGAAGGACATGTATGTCATGGGAGAGAACAAAGAGGTTTTATGGGGCAAGCTTGACGGACAAGATTATGTCGTGCAGGAAAGAAAGGAACAGGCATAGGAAATGACCTATCAGGAGTGGCATGAAGCCTTGAGTCATCCCTCGGCAGCCTTCCTTCGCTCCGACAAATACTCTGACACACCCCATATCCCTAAGGTTCCTACAGGTTGGCAATGCGAAACTTGCATTACCTCAAAGTCGTTCAAACGAAAACCAGAACCAACACAGCACCTTTGCTAAAGTCACTTCGAGTTAATTCACTCCGACTTAAGCGGAAAATTCTCCACATCATCCTTTGGTAATTCTTGTTACTATATCACCTTCATTGATGCCTGCACACGATACACCTGGATTTACCCCATCAAGGTAAAATCCGATATGGTAAAAATCTTCAAACAGTTCATCCAGGAGCGACAAACCCAACATAACGCCATAATCAAAAGATTCAGAACTGATAACGGTGGTGAATACGTGAACTATGAAATGCTAAACCTGTTTCAGGCGCATGGAATACTTCATGACAAAACTCCACCCTACTCACATGAATCAAATAGCGTTGCTGAACGGTATAACAGGACCTTAATAACCGCCACTAGGTCCATGTTAAAAGGTTTAACTCTACGACTTTGGGCAGAAGCAATCGCAACTGCCGAATACCTCAGAAACTGTCTTCCCAACCAATCTATAGGAGGTTCAACGCCCTATGAATCTCTCTACAACCAAAAGCCGTTGATCAACCACCTGCGCCCATATGGGACTAAATGCTTCGTCCACATACCTGAGGAGACAAGAAAACCAGGAACGAGGCTACAGCCTCAGGCGATCGAGGGCTATCTTGTTGAATACATATCCACTGACAGGATATACCAGATATACATCCCCTCGCAACATAAGATATCCGAAACACGACAGGCACACTGTACCACTAAAATGATTGAACAATCAGAAGTGCCAAGTACAACACCTGCTCCGGAATCCCAATTTGCGACTGTCCATCCTCCCTCCTTTCCAATAGACCTGCAATCGTACAGTAAGACATTGGAATTGGACCCAAGTACGACACCTACCAACCGCACAACAGCGATTGAAATCCATCCTCCTCCATTACCTCCACACCCAGAGAACTACGACAGACCTAACACAGCATCACCTACTCCGGAACCTGCTCCCTTGGAACAACAACCTCAAGAACATGAGGCCCTACCAGACGAGCAACCGGAAACACGGACAAGGTCAGGACGAATCTCACGCCCACCGGTACACTTTAGCAGAAATACTACTGAACTACCAGATGAGGATCCCACCACGTATCACCAAGCGATTAACAGTACGCTTAAGGAACAATGGCCCCCGGCAATGGATGACGAGATTAATGCACTAAAAAGGAATGAAACCTTCGATGTTGTTGAGAGACCGATGGGAAGAAAGATGATTGATAGTAAGTGGGTTTACAAGACTAAACATAATGCAGATAGGACTTTTGAAAGGTTTCGCGCAAGAGCTGTTGCCAAAGGGTTTTCACCAATTGCCGGCTTCGACTTCGAGAAAACATTCGCCCTTGTTATCCATTATGAATCTCTCCGCTTCCTCGTCGCGATATGCGCCAAAAACAAATGGCGACCGTGACAGTTCGATGTCAAATCTGCTTGCCTCTACGGCGAACTCAAAGAAGAAGTTTACCTACGACCGTTATCTGGGTACTGTGACGGAGAAAAAGTATGGAAACTTTTCCGATGTCTTTATGGACTTAAGCAATTTGCGAATGAATGGTATTCTCTCTTCGCAAAATTCTTAACCTCCAAAGGATTTATGACATCAGCCCTCGACCCGTGCATGTTCGTCCATGCTAAAACAACCTCTACGTATCAGTTTATGTCGACGACATTGCCATACACGCAGGTGACTCCCCCCACGCCACATCTCTGATAAAAGACCTGAAAAAGGCATTCGAGATCACTGACCTAGGGGAAGCTAACTTCCTACTCGGCTTGCAGATAACCTATATACCAGATGGCATACATCTTACCCAGCAAAAATACATCATGTCAATCCTCCAACGATATGGCATAGAAAACTCACGTTCCGTTTCTACCCCTTTACCAAAAGGCATTCAACTTACGCAAGGGACCGAAGATATACGGATATCAGACTACTCCATTTACCAATCAGTTATAGGATCACTTATGTACCTCACCACTGGCACAAGACCCGACCTCTCGTATACGATTTCATTTCTTTCTCAATTTTCTTCTTGCCCATCTGAAGCACACTTAAAGGCCGCTAAACATGTCGTTCGTTACCTTGCTGGAACGGAAAATATAGGATTGTTCTACCCCTACCCAACCAACGCAACTCCTGCTATCGATGTCTATGCTGATGCAGACTTTGCCGCTTGCCTTGATACCCGCCGCTCCTTCTCAGGATACATTGTTATCTTAAATGGTTCATGTGTCTCCTGGCGATCCAAGAAACATCCATCCGTCGCTACATCTACTACCGAAGCGGAATACGTCGCTATGTCACTGGCTACACGACAAATCCAATGGTTCCAAAAAGGCCTCAACGATATTCAAGTAAGTTTACCGATCGCTTTGCACGCACATAATACATGCGCTAATTTTCTTGCGACAAACCATCAACTCAATGAACGTACCAAACACATCGATGTTCACTTTCAAAGAATACGAGAAGAACACGACCGCGGTATGTTCACTTTACTAAAAGTTGAGTCGTCCGAAAACCTTGCCGGTATCTGCACCAAAATCTTAACCAAACCAGCACATACACGATTGATGGGCCTTCTGGGCTGTAGATAATGAGGGGAAGTGTTGAAATTTCTTATTCGTTTTATATGAATATTTCCTTGAACATATCGGATATTCTCTTACTTGGTTAGTGTTTCGGCAATACCTATTACACTACATACATTACTACAGCTAGGACATACTGTGCGTTTATATCTGTTGTGTTTCATTATTACGATAAGGATTCTTATGTATATTTCTTTATCTGGTATTCAGGTTATTTCGCTTGCTTATCACATATTTTAATGGTTATTGTTCCTTCCTTTATGTCTTATCATCCAAAACGAAACCACTCACACCACTTTCGTTTTATATATAAACTTTGGTGATTTCCTTGGCAGGTTTTCAGGGTCAAATACGTTCGCACTTAGGTTTTTCCTACTGACGTAACGGTAAAACACGTTCGTACTCATATTTTTCCCTTTTCATATTCTTTTAGATAACGGGAGGGCGCACTCTTGTATATATAGGGGCTACCGCCCACCTTTCTCGCTTACAAGAATAAGGAACAGACTACCTACCAATCTACCTTCATAAATCTACTTCCCCTCATCAAGGCGTGCCCACAATACTCGCTTAGGATTGCGTTAGTATATTCCGATAGATATAAGATCGTGCCCATACACATTTGAACAATATTCTCTCATGCCCAGAGAATACTTTGACGCTCAAAGTTTTCATCACTGCCAACATTTTGGGCACTACCGACCTCTCAACTTTGACAACCATTTTCCTATCTGCTGCAAAGAATACGCACTTGACCTCACAGCAGTAGCACTTCGACAACTGGCTCGGATACAGCGAAAACATACAAACATATATATCGTCAAGACAGACGGCGGATAATTGGGTTTACAAAATGCAAACAATAATCCTCCATGTCCTCGTTTGAAGAGATACTTGTTGCTGACCTTGCAGACAACCCGCAATTCAAGCTAATTTCTCTTCCAGTTAGCACCTTTGGCCTAGAGGCCAGATTACTGGTTATTTTTTATTTTCTCAAAGAGAAATTATTTGGGTATATAAGCGAGCTGCCATGGCTATGGCCCGTGATGACACACCTATTCCTAGTCCTTTGGGACATGACAGGAAGATCGAAAAGGATGACACGGAATCTACCCTTTCGGGATCTTTAATCCCGTCCCGAAGCCGTACCAGCTCTCCCATTACTCATTAAGGTCGCCCACCATCAAGAGTTCAGAAACGTGCCGAGCGAACCAAGCAGCCTCGTAGTACACAAGATAACTTCCAGCAAAATGTTGTCTATGCATTACGCTACATGGACCGATCCTTGAAAGAAAGTGCCGATGAGAATCACATTGCGATCTCAGCACTATCACAGGAGGCGAGGCAGGGTTTTACAATGCTAGAATTGCTACAGAGCCGTATGGCCAGAGGTGAAGTTATCAATAATGCTGAGATACAGGAAGGTCGCCGTATATTAGAACAATTGAGTAGCGACACCGAACGGGAGCAGCAAAGGTTACGTGCCCAGGTACAGGAAGAGTTCTGGCGCCAGCAGGCTCAACAAGAGCAACAGGCCCAAGTCTCGGAAACAAGGGACCGAATCCTGGAAAAGTCACTAATGGAACCAATACTAAGTTGAACCAACAGGAACAGGAATGGACCAGAAGAAAGAATGAAAAACAAGATATTGCTGCTCAACAGCAACGAGAACAGAGTGTGGGTATGAAGGCCTACCTAGATGCTCTGGTACTTCGATTAGCAGAAAAGACACCTGCACCAACACAGTATGGACCTAGTGATGGTGATCCAGGACCATCTAACCGAGGACCCACAATGGTACCAAGAGAAGGTACTATTCCTACAAAGGAATCAGCATCAACTCCAAGGAAGGATAAAGGAAAAGGAGTTGACCGTAGAGGAAATAACCTACCACCGCCACCACCACCAGGTAACCTTGGTGATCCCCCTGACCCAGATGATGATGGGTCCAATAGTGATGGAGAGGATGGACAAGGTAGAAAGGGCGGCAGGCCGGAACGCGCTCCCCGTTTACCGTCTATTCCCAGAAACGATGTACCCGAGGTCAGGTTAACAGTGGCTTTCTTAGAACGTATCGGTGGACTCTCCCGACAAGTAAACCTAATAGCGGAACCACCATACTTCTTTGAAGGAAATGACAACCAAGATGTTCGAAACTGGTTGACAGCCTGTGAGGACTACTTTGATCGCAATCCTATACAGTGGGAAAATCATGCACACCGAATAGTTTTTGCCTTGGGGAAAACAAAGGGGAACAAAGTGGCACCCTTCTTGGAGAAATACCGGAAGGTGATGGGTGGATTAGGTGGAAATACCCGGGACCCAGACTATTTCACATGGGAAAGCTTTCGACAAGATATTACCAAGCCATATATCGGCATCGAGGAGGAACGAGCAGCCCTAGAAGAAATGACTAAGGTAGTCTATAAGGGAAAAATCGACACCTATCTTTACTTCTTGAAAATCTCAACATCAAGGCAGGTCTCACTGGAATCAGTTGGAGGGTACGGGGAGGAATGCAAACTTCCAGAAGAAATTCTTGGCCGGTTATCTCATCTAAAGTTTTCCTCGGATAAGGAATTGATGGAAACCATATGGGAAGTTGGCAGCCAAGACGAGGAATTTCGGGAATGGCGGAAACTATCCAAAGGTGAGCACTTAAACAGTGGAGCATCCAAGCGAAAACGCGATGATACAGCAAAAGGGTTCAACACCAAACACGGATACACCGACCAGAAACAAAAAAACAATCCTACCCGATGGTAGTCAGCTAAAGGAAAACCATCGGAAAGGAAAGGAGGATTCCATGATAAGGATGAGCATACGGACTAGAAGAATGCTCATGATGGAATCCCTAAAGACGTTGTGGATAAGTGCAAGACAGTAAAGGCTTGCACTTGCTGTGGCCTCAACAACCACACTTGGCCAAAATGTCTAAAGGACATAGTGGTAGCAAGATGTAACGGGGGCACCCTGTAGGAAGATGGATCCTGAGGTTGCAACCGCACCAAAGACTCAACGCCAAGTTCACAGAAGGTAAAGATAAAATAATTGAATCAAATGATAAAACTTAATATCGTTAAGCCAGAGCTTTACTCAATTCAAGTATTCTCAAGAGGATAGTTGGTTATCAGAGTAAAGTGCCGTTCGCGTTTACTTAAGTAGAATTATAAAGCCAACGACACCAATCCCTACTCCGCCCTTTAAGAGAGCTCCCTTCTCCACTCAGGGATCATCTGACACATGGCCCTTCCGGAATTAACTTCAGGGCCTGTGGAACGCTCGGGTAAGTTGAATCCGTTCAATCATAAAGGTTTTCTGCAATGCATTTTGATTATGCCTACAGGAGAGAAAAACCTTTCCGATCGCCGTCTTGTCAATGGCCAACTGACAATCCGACCTCGGACCCACACCTAGGTATGAGACTCAGTAGCCCTATGGCTTTTTCCGTCTATGCAAGCACTGCAGTCAACTGTGTCTACTTGGCCTATTGGCGGCTTTTCTTGTGACTGCATAGCTCCCACGGTAAGTGTCTTTACTGAGTTGGCTAAATAGGCGCTACCGATAGCCAACCGTTCAGGGATGACCTTAGCCGTGATAAGACTGAATGCCTCTTAGAGTCCTGTAACATCCCTCAGTAATGGTATAGCGCCTGGGCTATCGGTGTATAAGTAGTAGAGTTTTATCCGGACAAACTTCCGTTTATCCCCGACTCTCAGATAGCTATTCCGGGGGACCCCCATACCTCCCATATGGATTATAGGCACCTAGAGTACCCTTGGAAGGCCATCTGATGTCAATACTAACAACTTGCCTGGGTCAGCCATCGCCCACCCCTATATATATCCTGCGGACAGCATCTGGTCGGAAGGACGGGAGTGACGTATACGGGGTTACGCTGCCACCTTCGCTTTCTCAGTTTTGTTAGGCTTTTACCAACTGTCACCCTTTCCCACCCGTCGTAAGGGGCGAACGTGGGAGCCGCAAGAGGGTGTTGGACGCGCCAAAATTATTCCAACCACCCTGGGGTACTTGTAGTAGGATTTCGCATTTCGTGTAACGTTAGGGGAGGGCAACTTGAGGTCCACGATTTCACCCGCGATCCCCAAGGTATGGTAACTGGGCCCTATCATGGTGCAAATCGCTGCGGAAGTCTGTGTAATGCCCCTAAGCGTCACCAGAAGGTTCCGCGTAACTGACCTATTTGTTACACGCGATTCTACGAGCTAGAAACACCTGGTTACACGAATGTAGCACACGCAGCTGCGTCTACACTGCTTACCATGTTTTCCTAGGGCTCCCTGTTACCCTGCCTAAGTGGTTACCCTGCCTAACTGAGGAGATGGGTTACCCTATCTAAAGGGTTACCCTGCCTAACCATGCTTCCGGGTTACCCTACTCAAGAGGGATACCCTGCCTGACTGTAGCTCCGGGTTACCCTGTCCAGCGGGGTTACCCTACCTAAGTGTGCACCAAGGTTACACGGCCTTACCGGGTTACCCTATCTAACTAGGTACCTAAGTACCCTTTCTTCAAGAAAGGTACTTATGGTTGCTATGTCACTTTGCAGGTGTTTGGTACCGTTCCTGTCCACGTCCTAGTAGGACCACTGGCTGGGCTGAGGTTCGGTAAGCTATACCAACTGATCTAGGGGTCGTTACACTACTCCCCTCTTCCATAAGTCTGTCCTCAGACTTAGTTTTCTTGTGTTGGCTGATTTTCTCCCACTTATCCCCCTTTCGGGTACTCTTCATACACGGTGATCCCTTGGCTTAGCAGGATACCGGTCATGAAAATTCAGCAATGCCTCGCCTGCGGTTCCTTCCAACATCTCGAACGGCTCCCATGAATTTTCTTCACTGCCATACCCTTCCCACGACACCAAGTATTGTACAAACCGGTGTGCGAATTTTCCTTTCATACTTCCATACCACCGGCTATCTACTATGGATCTTACTATATAGCTGGGCTCCGAATCAACGATGTCGGGTTCTGGTAGGGCTTTAGCAGGTCTGCCTACCAGATCCTCACGGTAAGGTTCCAGAAGTCCCACATTGAAGACCGGATGGATTGTCCACCTTGCAGGCAGCTGTAGCTCATAAGCCCGTGTCCCTATTCTCCTCTTAACTACAAAAGGTCCAAATCTCTTGTAGTCTAGTTTCTCCATAGGTCACTTAGTGCGAATGTTACGTCGGTCCAACATAACACGGTCTGCCTTCTTGGCTCTCCCTTGGACTACATCCTCCAGGGTGACATACTCCGGTGATGGAAGACGTTTCTGGTCATGCCATTTCCGCTGCCGTTCCTGGGCCCTTTGTAGTTTCTCTCGAATGTCTTGCCATGTACCCTCCCAATCCTTGATGACAAGTTCACTGTTTGGGTGTATACTTTGATGTTCAGACACAGCCCCGGACCAGTTTGTCCGTGGCACAAACCCGTAGTTCGCCTCGAAGGTTGACACCTTTGACAACTCGGATACTGACGTATTGTATGCGTGCTCCGCTAAGGGCACCAGTGCAGCCCAATCGTCTTGCTCGTAGGAACAGTAACTTCTTAGGTACTGTTCCAAGGTCTGATTAACCCTCTCAGTTTGCCCATCTGTTTCCGGATGGAAGGCCGTAGATACATTGAGTTTGACTTGTAGTAGATCCATGAAACTCATCCAGAACTTGGATGTGAAACGGGTATCGCGATCAGAAATGATCGATTCTGGGAGCCCATGCAATCGCCAAATCTCCTTCAGAAATATGAGAGCCAGTTCCTTTATAGGCACCTCAGTTGCTAAAGGGATAAAGTGAGCCATCTTGGAGAACCTATCCACTATGACCCAAATCTTTGTATATCCCTCTGAATTTGGTAATGCCACAGTGAAGTCCATAGAAATAGTATTGCATGGTCTCATCGGAACTTCAATAGGCTCAAGCAAGCCAAACTTCTTATGCCGGATCGTTTTGCTTCTTTGGCATACATCACAGGTCTGAACATATTCAGTGATGTTTTCCTCCATTCTCGGCCAGTAGAAGTTTGCCTTAACTCGTGCTATGGTCTTATATGTTCCAAAGTGTCCAGCAATGCGTGAATCATGTTCTGCTTCCATGATTGTTCGCTTAAGCCCCTCGTCTTTCGGAACATACCACCGATTCTTGTAGGTGAGCAAGTCCTTTTCCACATCGAAATGGGCATCCACAGTGTTGCTTTTGTTAACCACTGCTTTCAGTACTACCAGGTACGCCTGATCTAGTTTCGCAGCAGCACGCAAGGCTATCAGAAATCCAGACTGCAGGCGAAACCCTTGACAAGTAAGTAGCATCTGTAGGCGCAGGAGGTCTCATTCCTGTTGTATGTGCCACTGCCCAGGCCGAAAAATTGTTTGTTGTAGAGGATCACTCCCCCCTTCCGGGCGGTAGTCCCTACCCCGCGATAACGCATCTGCCTTCTCATTAAGCCGGCCTTCTTGGTATACCACCTTGAAGTTAAACGGCTGTAGGAATTCCGCCCAGCGATGTTGCCTCCGGTTTAGGACCTTGGTACTATTAAAGTACTCCAGATTCTTGTGGTCTGTATATACCACAATCTGGTCCTCCACCGAGCGCAATAGATGATCCCATTCCTTGAATGCTGCAACGATCGCGGTCATCTCTTTATCGTGAACATCGTAGTTCACCTCCGCAGGCAGGAACTTCCTACTGTGATAGGCCACTGGGTGCCATTTCTGGTCATCACATAATTGGGATAGCACAGCATCCAATGCGAAATCACTGGCGTCTGTCTCCAACTTAGTTGGAAGAGAGCCATTAAAGTGTGTCAGGATGGGACCAGTGGTGAACAACTCTTTTAGATGTTCAAATGACCGCTCGCTAGCAGGCGACCAGTCCCACTTTACATCCTTCTTGGTCAGATCCGTCAGAGGTTTTGCCACTTTACTAAACCCGTTGATGAATCGACGATAGAAGTTCGCAAAGCCCATGAAGCATTGAACGTCAGTTACGTTCTGAGAAGTCTTCCAAGCCTTGATCTCCTCTACCTTACGAGTCGTCATAGATATCCCATGCTCAGATATCTTATACCCTAGGAATTCAACTTCCCTTTGGTGGAAGCTGGACTTCTTTGTGCTAACGCAAAGACCTGCCTTGCGCAGTCTCTCCATTACCTGACGAACTAACGAAACATGTTCTTCGATCGTCTCTGAGTATATCAAGATGTCATCCATGTAGGCGATGACTCCTGCTTCAAGCATATCCCTGAATACGCTATTGATCATACTCTGGAAGGTAGATGGTGCGTTGCATAGCTCAGACGGCATTACCGTATACTCGTACAGGCCATAACGACTCTTGATGGCGGTTTTCCATTCTTCACCCGGTGCCATCCGGATGAGATAATAGCCATTTACAAGGTCCAGCTTAGTAAACACTGTGGCTTTCCCGAGCCTATCTCGTAGCTCATTCATCAAAGGCAAAGGATTCTTGTTCTTAATAGTTATCTTATTAAGTCCTCGATAGTCGATACATAACCGAAGCGTTCCATCTACCTTCGGCACAAAGAGGATAGGGGCTCCGGCGGACGATGTAGAACGCCGGATCTTCCCTTGTTCCTCCATTTCCCGGATGTAGTCCTATAGTACATCTAATTCTCGCTTAGAGAGGAGGTATATGGGCCCCGATGGCGGTTTGGCCCCCGGCTCGAGTTCAATCCTGTGATCAAACTCAGTATGTCGGGGAAGGGAAGTTATATTTTCTTGACTGAAAATATCTGCATAATCCCTATATTCTGGTAGTAGGCTGACGCTAATGTCCTTGCCATCTTCTCCAGTATATATTCCCATACCCAAAAGGTACACCTGACTACTATCCTCGGCTAGGAGTTCTTCACCGGTGATGAACTCCATTCGTCGCATAGCAACAAGACAGTTTGTCTTACAGTATTCTGAACGCCACTTCAGAATACCAGTTTCCCAGTCAATATCGGGATTGTGGTCCTTCAACCACGACATCGGAAGATAGCCGTCTACCTTGGTGTCCGGCATATCCGCAAGTTCGAACCTTATATCATTCACATGGTCGCCTATCTTCACTCTCACCGTCATGGTGTAATGTTCCCCGGACCCTGGAATCTGGTTGCCACTTGCATCAGAGATTGGTGTCGGATGTTTCCGACGGATACATGGTAATTGGGCTTTCTTAACCCATGTGCTACTTAGCACGGCACCCGTAGCGCCACGGTCCAACTGATGTAAAGCTTCCTTACTATTTCTATGCTTCTTGAAATTCCAGTCCAAGCGGACTTTCACGTGTATTGACCTAGTGTGGGGCGGCGGGCCAACTAGCCTTGGCCGCTTAGTGGGTCTTTCTTCGCTAACAGGTTTTGTTCGCTTAAGCGTCATAATGTATCTCTTGTTTATAATAAAGTGTGGGTGTTTACTATCCCGCCAGCGAGATTTCGGGTATTTAACCCTCCTCAGGTCAACTTGTAAATAAGTTCAATTGCTTAATCAAGTCCTGCCTGATTGATATACATAAGTGAAACAAAACCAACGAAACCAGACCATCTCTATCGGTCTTCCCCAAGGAAAGCAAACAACAAAGGAAATAAGAAATAAACCCTCGCAAAACCTCAACAAAAGAAAACCCGTAATCCTAACCTGTTCTGACAGTGGTGGATCAGCCTTGTTCTTTTGTAAGGGTGAGGGGACTCACCTAGTCAAATTTCTCTGTCCTTCTACCTTTTTCCTCCGCGCCTTAATGCAAAGAGTGGTAGTCAGCTTTCTGGTTTCTCAGACACTGCCTAAAGGGCTTACCTAATTACTTCCATCGGTATCAACCTCCAAAATTGGAGGGGCGCCGCGGACCTCGGTAACCCTTTTGACAACAGTGGGTGGAGCCTCAATGCGACGGTGTTTGGATACCGTAGGTGCTAAATGCTCAGCCTCAGAAG